>CAJNDV010002929.1:0-11777 GCA_905221635.1 Symbiodinium sp. CCMP2456
GTTGTTTTTTGACACTCACACTCGGACAAAGCCTGGCAAAGTCTGTAGCGATACTGGTCAGAAGTTGAGACAAAAGAACTCACAGTAAGTTTCACTGTTTGGGGTCTTAGGGTTTAGGGTTTAGGGTCTAGGGTTTAGGGATCCCAAGGGTTTGGGGTTTTAGGGTTTATAGGGCTTAGTATTGCCTCCCTAGACGAGGCTTTCATAGATTCTTACCTCAGCCTTATTCGGAGCTACCGCAGACTCTGTACCAGAAGTCCGCTAAAATGGTTCAGGGCAGGGTCGCAACTTATGCGTTTCAGGTCTGCTCTTGCCCTATTGCTGGTAGTAGGGTTTAGGGTTTAGGGTTTAAGTTGTAGGGTTCAGGGTTTAGGGTCTACACCTTTTTACAACGCGAGCCCTTGCTTGGGGCATGTGTGCAAAGGCGCAACGAAAAAGGAACCGTTCCCAGAGACTCCAATATCCCTTAATTAAGGAATATGCTTTAAATTATAGTAGGATCCCTAAACCTAAACTCTAAACCCTAAACCCTAAACAATAGACCCTAGACCCTAGACCCTAAACCCTAGACCCTAAACCCTAAACCCTAAACCCTTAATTAAGGGATATTGGAGTCTCTGGGTTCTTTGAGCCAAGCCGCCGCCGCCTCTCCACAAGGGTTTCGAAAAACCTGCCAGTCACACCCTAAACCCTAAACCCTAAACGGGACCACGAGACTCTGCAGTGCAGGGTTTGGGCGGGGGCTTCCGGGCTTTCTGTGGTTGGGGTTTAGGGTTTAGGGTTTAGAGTTTAATTTAGGGTTTAGGGTTTAGGGTCCAGGGTTCAGGGTTCAGGGTTCAGGGTTCAGGGTTCAGGGGTTCAGGGGTTTAGGGTTTAGGGTTTAGGGTTGCGCTGCCTGGGAGGGCGGAGGCATGATGCGCAGTCTAGAGTCTGGATAGTACATGTCGGACAAATGGAGCACACTTATGTCTACACGAGTGTGCTGTTGATGCGCTTCCGCATGTCCCAGGAACACTATACTCAAGAGATCTGGCTAGAGCGCAGATCTGACATAAGCCCTCAGTGTTAGCAGCGCTGCTACGAAGCTAGGGTTTAGGGTTAGAAGCCCATCGCCCGATACTACGAAAGCAGTTCCAAAACCTGAAGCGGACGAGCGTCTTTACAATACTTGTTTGTTAAGACTTCCTTTAATCTGCTGCAAGCTTCAGGCGCACCGCCGTATAAACTCCAACCTTCTTCTATACAGTCTTATTCCCGCGCAGACACATCCCAAAAAAGAGAGTTTCGGAACATGATCCCCTTCAATGATCGGGATCCTTTCATAAGGACCCCTACAGTAAGTACAGTAAGTACCCGAGTTTCCTGAAGCGCGCATCTACGGTTCGGCAATCCTCCTGATGGCCTGACTCTGGTCCCCTTGCAGCACACCCACTCCCAAAGGCTGATCAAGCCTTTAGTAACTTAGGGTTTAGGGTTTAGGGCTTCGTGTCGGATCATGTTGCTGTTTTTTTTATATCTCTTTGCCGAATGGCCTGTAAAGGATTTGAAGCAACACCACGCCCACAATGCCCACGGCAATCCAAACACCTGAAGAGCGGTCGTGAGGCTGGGTGTCAACAAGCGCGGAACGGTCAGGGTTTACCCTAAGATGTATAGTGTTTGGGTACATGGACCCTTAGGCATAGGGGTCCATGTACCCAAATACTACATACTTTGGCCCCAAAGTACGTATATAAGGACTACTTCAAGGCCAAGTATATACTATTTGGGAACATGGACCCTCAGGGTTATACGGTTTGATGTTCAGGGTTTCGGATTTAGGTGAACTTCCTCGATTGCTCTGCTGGCTCGAGTCGCACCCACTATGTGAACCCAACTGCGGAATCAACGGGTCAAAATACCCTGAACGACGAACTCCTAAACCCAAAGCCGCTAAGCTCTGAACCCATTTTGCAGTGGGCGACTATGACTAAGTGTTTACGGCAATCCGAGAATCCTACGCCATAACCTCTTAACCTGTGAGTCCTTAGCCCCTACCCCCTAAACATAAACCATAAACATAAATCCTTAAACCAGATGGCTCATTGGCTTAGGGCTTTTACTTCCTGGCCCTCGACCGATCCAAAAGATAGCTCGAGATCCTACGGCAACCAAAGGTCACGTCGGGCCAAGGCATATGTGAACCTGGGCCCTAAGAAACCTACATCCGGGTTCCTTACGATTTCTTGGCATGAGCCCTTACAGAGGTAGGCTGCGCGGGGTGAAAAGCAGGGTTTAAGGCCCAAAGAAGCAAAAAGCACGGAAGACTTCAAGATCCCGCCATGAGCGAAGAGACCTCAAAGTATCGGGAGATGCGTCCTTGTTATGATGTCAAGTAACCTTGCGTTGCTTCTGGGCCTGTTTCCAAGACCCTAAACCCTCCCGCGTCTTCGAAACCTCAAGCCTGTCTGAAGGGCATCGGGAGCCCAAAAACTATACAACCAAAGCCCTATAGGCCCTACACCCAAGGCCCTAAAACATCCTATAACACCCTAAACCCGAGAACCTCAACCGTGTGGCCCCTGAAGGTCTACAGCCTTACAGCCCTGAGCCCTACAGCTCCGCCGGGCGACCGAAAAGCATCCCTGCATCCGCTGAGTGGAGGTCCTTGGCAGCTCTGGGGTTCAGGGTTTCAGTTGTTTTAGTTTTAGTTTGTTTAAAGGGTTTGGGGTTTAGGGTTTAGTTTGAAATAGGTCGGAAAATGACGCACGTTTGAAGGGTTTCGGGGTTTTAGGTGGCTCGGTGCTCACACTCGGAGCTTTTAGGGTCCAGGGGTTTAGGTGGTGGTGGTGGTGGTGGTGGTGAAACCCTAAACCCTAAACCCTGTGGTCAACACTAAAGCCCCGATCGAGGCCGAACGCTGCAAAAACCTACAGCCCTGGGCGCACGTGAACATACGGACAGACAGACTGACAGGTAGCCAAGCATACAAACGGACGTACACACACAGACAACAAAAAGGGCAGGCAGGCTTTCAAGTCCAGGGCTTGCAGCACAACACCTCCAGCAAAAACCGGGCCCTAAACCCGAAACCCTGAAACCCTAAACCCTAAACCCGAAACCCTAAACGCGAAACCCTGACCACTAAACCCTAAACCCGAAACTCTAAACCCGAAACCCGAAACTCGAAACCCTGAAACCCTGAACTCTAAACCCGAAACCCGAATCCTCAAACCGAGAATCAGTGTTGTATGCCACGAGGGCGAGTCCCAGGTGCCAAACGAAGGCGACCTTTTCCGAGGGATCCGCCGTTCAAGACGACTCTAGGTTTACGGTTTTTTTAAGGCTTAGGGCTTAAGGGTTTAGGGTCTTTTTAAAGCTTAGGGCTTAAGGGTTATAGGGTTTAGGTGTCATTAGGGTTTAGGGTTTAAGGGTTTAAGGATTAGGGTTTAGGGTCTAGGATTTAGGGGTTTAGGCTAGAGAGTTCAGGCTTCGAGGATTCGGGGGCATGTGTGGCGGACTTTCTTGGGGAGCCAGATCTAATCTTGACCCCTCCAAGTCCCTCGGGTACAATCAACATCCAATGGTCAACTGGGAGACTCCAAAACCCCGATGTAATTCAAGGAATATCCATTAAACGGTAGTGAGACCCCCAATATGGCTTAAGGCGTGTGTGTGTGTGTGTGTGTGTATTATATATATATATATATATGTAGTATACACACGTCCCTGGTTTATATATATATATATCTCTCTCTCTCTCTCTCTCTCCCTCTCGTTCTATCTCTCTCGCTCTCTCTCTGTCTTAATTGAGGGGTTTGGAAGTCGCTGGGAAGACAGCTGATCAACTCCGTGAAAGCCCTGAACCCCTACACTGTCGGCCCTGATGTCTCTCGAGCCCAAATGCCCGATGGCCTGCACCACGCGAATGGCAAAAGTCTCCTCCAGGAAATTCAGATCGGCTTTTTGGGCTTTGTTTGGGGTTTGGGTTGCACCTCTGGAGCGTTGGGATCACCTCTTGAGGGCTCTACATTGTCTTCCTTTGGGATTCGGCTAGCCCAGACAAGATTGGATCCAGGCTTCAGGGCAGGTTGAAAGCAACCTCGCTTTAGCTAAAAGCCTGGATCCAATCTTGTCTTGACGAGCCGAAATCCAATAGGAAGATCTTCTCCTTCAGGCAGGACTTGCCAGAGGGTCTATATATTCTCTCCATGGTCAACAAGTTAATTGTTAGGACGCAAAGAAACAAGGGTCACCACCAAGCAAAAAACTGCAAAGGAACGTAGGCCCGGCATCAAGCCGGCAAACACGTGCACTGAGGAGACCTTTGAAACACATCGCCCCCCTAAACCATGGCAGTTCTCCGAGTCCCAAACTGTCGGGCTCAGGGTTTGGGGTTCGGGGTTTAGGGTCCCAAACATCTGTGCCGCCCGCCACGCAAACTTCAGGTCCTAAACCTTGGATCAATGGAATCTTTTTCGCACAGGCTAAATAAGCCCTGGGAATACCCGAAGCCTGTCCAAGGAAGCCAAAAACTCTCTCTGACTCTCTGAACTTCAGCAGGATCCAAAACAAAACACTGTATATAGTCCAAGAAATGCCAAACAAATGTATAACTACTTGTTCCTCCTGCTAAAGCCCACCCTACCAAAACCCAAAAACACTTGAAACAACAACAGATTTCTGTAGGTAGCCAGCCTTGATGGCCTTCCCTGGGCATATTTCTCGATGCTTGATATAAGGTACTCACTTCCTGAAGCACAGGTATTTAGGCGCCATAAACCCTCAAGCATCCTGCGTCGCGTGAACCAGCCGTGCATCCCGAGGGACGTTTCGGCGCTTTACCTCCAGGCTAAGGGAGTGAGTCGGGACCCTAAACCTAAAAGCCCTATTCCCGTAAACCATGAACCCCTAAACCATACCAAAATCCTGTAAACCTTAAGCCCCGAAGCCCCAACCGGAGGCTTTCTGTTTGCTTGAGTGAAGCTCATTGTTCTAGCGCTGGGACCCGCACTCCACAATCACTTACCCTAGGGCTCCAGTTACCTAAATAGTAGGTTACTGGGGTACATAATTTAATATAGGGTTAGTAACCTACTATTTAGGTAACTGGAGCCCTTGGGTTACCTATGGGATTCCTCCGAACACCCCGCGAATTACACGGCACCCGCCGGGACTGATACGGTATCATGCTGCGATACTCCGAAGTTGTGCTGAGGCTGAGGGCTCACCCTGAGGAACTTCATGTTGACTTCCACTACCTGTAAGGGGCGATGCAGCGACAACCCCTTGTAATGGCCTGTTTCTAAAGAATGCAGTTTTTGTTGACTTCCACATCTATGGCAAGTGGGCCGCCGGACAGCCGCTACTTCTTCAGCGGGATTGAAGTTATCGCAGTCGTCCCCGCAACAAGATCCAGACCCGATCAGGATCTGCTGCATGTTGAAGTTGACCAGAGGACGTTGACGATGATCGGCTATCAGGTCATCGGCTATCACCGTTATTAACTCTGCCACGTCATGTGTCTGCAAGCGCGTTGTGGCTCGCAGTTGAAAGTCTATACCGTAACAAACCGTCCTGCAAGAAGTTGGGACGAACAAGCATTCCAGTAAACACAAACCGTCCACATACCCAGTCCAACATCAGTTTATTCAGAAACCCGTCTGAGGCCTAACTGGATGCTTCTTGGGCACAAGTCACCTGTGACACCACCTAGCAACCCCTGAAACGCTATGAACAGCACTACCTTGAATCACATAAAGCTGCATGCAAAGCCCTAACAAACGGCAAACATAGAACCCTAGACCAAACTTTCTAAAGCCCAATGATCATAGGTACTATACAAGGATCAACAACTGGAAAAGCTCGGCGATGCGAATGCAGGAACTATCAACGGATAATGTTTTAAATTATTATGACGTCTATACTTGCGCGCCCTTTTAACCAACAATAAAGCTTTGGAGCTTCAGCTTGTTGGAATATCCCTTTACCCAAACTCTATATACCCTTGAACTAAACCTTAAACCCGTAACCCCAAACCCTGAAAACCCTAAGCCTAAAAACCTAAATCCTAACTTTCAAGAGCTGAGTTACAGCACTTCACTCGGACCCAGAGGCTTCCCGGCTAATTTCGAGCCGAGGTGCCAAAAAGAGCTTCGGCAGCTTGGACCGCACCTGCCAGGGCTTTGGGATTTTTCGTTGTTTTCGGGCTTACGGCTTTGGGCTTTAGGATTTGGGGTTTTAGGAATCATAGTGCTTGTACAGTTTACAGGTTGTAGGATTAAGGATTCCTTACGTGCTCCTAACAGTCAGAAAGTTCCTTCAAGGTTCAGGGCGTGGGGGGTTTGGGGTTTAGGGGTGGGGCTCATAGTTATGGAGCTCCTTAAGCGTTTAAGTTTAAGTGTTAGGGCTTATAGGGTCGAGGGCTTGATCTTCTTATACAGTAGGTTGATTTAAGAATGTCTGTCAGGGTCTTGTAAGCAAGGATTCAGAGTTTCAGAAGTGTGGTGGTTTAAGAGGTGCAGCGAACCGCGACCACAGCCCCTTATGAAGCCCAATATCCCCTTGTTACAAAGCCTCTGAAGGAGAACAGAGGTTGAGGAGAAGGACAATTAGGGTCTGCACAACTAGCAATATAGTATCGCCACTCCTTACATGCCATAATAAGTAAATCCGAAGGTCCTCAAAGTCCTCATAGAAGAGCCTTGTAAACATGCACCCTATATAGGTACGCTGGGCCCAAAGCATGTAGTATTTGGGTACAGGGACCCTTAGGGAAACTTTCCCTTAAGGGTTTGATATACGGACCTTAATCATTAGAATAGGGTTTTGGGATATAGTATACGATAGTTATAATAAGGACTGCCCAGAACAATTTAGGTAATTATTGACCCTACACTAAGCCATATACCCTAAACCCTAAACCCTAGGCTTCAGGGATAAGGGGCTTCGGGCCTCCAGCAAGCGGGCTCCCAGTGTTGGCAAGACCTCGGACCCGAGGTCGGTTCGGAAGGAGACTTCATATAGCAACTTAGAGTCTTATAGGGTTTAGGGTTTAGGCTTGGGGTTTAGGGTTTAGGGTTTAGGGTTTGGAAGCCTTATAGTAGAGTGGGTTTTTTGGGGGTTTAGGGTCTTGGGGGCTTAAAGGGAGTAGAGTGGTTTACCGTTTAGGGGAAGTTTGAGGGTAGAGATGGTACTCCCTGCAGTAGACCCTGCTGCAGCCTTCATGATAGGATCGCAACCCCTGGTACCGAGACCAATATCTCTAAGCCGCACAACTAAGGCGTGTCGGCTTCCTGCCCAAGCGCTGCGTCGAAAATTTTATACAATTCTCGGGCTTATAGGGCTGTTAGGTTCTGGGTCTGCGATTCCCCTGGCTAGGTAGGAAGCGCCACGCCGAATATAAACATCAACTGTCGAAGGCAACGTCTATAGCCGAATACAGTAAGGTAACAATAAACACTTGATTTGTGTTGTCGGTCCCACAAAAATGCTGCCACAGCGTCCAAAATGGGCTGTATCGGCGCGAAGAGCATAACGAACAAGAAGCTTAGCCTTGTCTTGGTCGCAGGTCGGGGGTCTGCTGATCACCCAAAAACTTGGAAAGCACAACAAGAATCCATAAACCCTAGAAGCCCTAAACCCCATAAAAAGGAAGCCGTATCCTAATTAAGCTCTAAAAAGCATGTCGGAGCTTTTAGACTTTTCAGTTTCATGCAGAGTTCATGGGAAACGCAAGCACCGACAGAAAGCGAGTGCCATCAGAAGGTTCCAGAGCTTCCAGAAATCTCTCTCTCTCTCTATATATATACACACCCTCTGAGTTCTACTCTCATTACTATATTACTGTCCGTATTTACTATCATCATCGTTGCTCACCCTAGCATGGGCAGCAACAGCTTAGGACACTACTTCTCAACCCCTCTGAGGCTTCGAAGCCGATAAGATGGAACCGTAAAGTCCCAACGTGACATTGTCCTGCATGTCGAATTCCGCCCACCAAATCACGAAGTCTCCCTGAAGCCAGACGGTTTAGGGTTTAGGGTTTAGACGTTCTCCAAATCTGCATGCAGCCTTAATCCCGGAACTCTCAGCGACCATCCCAAGTCTCTGCCCCACCCCCTTCCAAAGCAAGAATCCGACATCTCCCCGCTATGTACACCTGAGACTCGCTAATGGTTTCGGATTGCGGGTTTTGGGTTTTCGGAACCCCCATAAGACGGAACAAACTACTGAACATAGGATTTCGGCGCTTGCACCGGGACTCTCCCGATTTAGAATCTGGGATGTAGGGCTTTGGGGCTTTATGGCTTGAGCGCTTATGGCTTGTCGGATCTTGTAGTGTTAGAAAGGGCTTAGGGTTTAGGGATTTAGGGTTTAGGGATTTTGGGGGTAGGGTAAGGGTTAAGGCTGAAGGCCTTGATCCTGAGGTCTTCATCCAAGCGAAGACACACATCTAGCAACATACCAGATGCCCAGATATGCTGTCCATGTAAATGCTGCCACTTACAGAATCAGGGCACGTAGCGTGTGTGGATATGACTAGGACCTTAATTAGGGAGGTTTTTTACGAAGATCATTGGCTGTGTACGTGTACTTACTGGCGTAATGACCGCACTTGCCACGTGTAAGCCACCGGCCTTGGGCCGAACATCGGCAAGATCGGATTAGGGACGGCTGGAACCGAATCCAAACATATTCAAACTACCCCTAACCCCCCAGGTACCCACTATATAGGGTACTAGAGCCCCTAAGACCCTTTACAGTAGGTGCCTGGAGGGTTAATTACACATGGTCATAGGATTTCAGTCCCTTCCGAGGTTCTCCAGCTTAGACTGAGTAGGAAAGTGCCAGCGCTTGTCGTTCTAGCCTTGTGCCTGTGAGTCTCGAGATATTACCTAGCCTGGCTTGGAAATCCTAGCGGCCAAGCTTTCTTAGTGCCCCAGAGAAGTGTACCCGCCGCTCGTCCCCTCCAGGCTCATGTGACGCCAAACGGCTTGAGTTCTTTCAGCCCGTCCAGGGCATCATACTCGCGGCGCAAGACCTGCACGCTCCCTTCACCACAAGCTCTAAGCGTTTAGCTTGGGCATTGGCGCTACGCCGAGCATAACGTCCAAAATCCGGAACCCTCACAAGGCATCGGGTGTACCTGCCACTTTGGAAACAATCCGGCATCCGAAAGCCACTCTGCCTCCCGTTGAGTTCCCTCGCTCAACCCCAAGCCCTAAACCCTCGCAGTCACCCGAAGCATTGGGCTGAAGATCCACAACACACAAGACAATGTCCTTCTACATTAGAAGTAAATACACACACACATACATCAAGCCATCTATGCTTAATACATATACATATATCTATGGCGAGGGGGGCACCGAAATTTGAAAACAAAACAACGAAGATGTCGGTCTCGGGTTTAGGTGATAGGGCTTTAGAAGATTAGGTGCTACAGGGCTTTAGAAGATTAGGGGTTTCGGTCATAGGCCGCAAGGTGTTGGATCACACGTCTACAGCTTCTTGCCTGCTCCAGTGCTCCATCGCAGTTGTCAGCAGCATCATCCTCCTCCTGGTTATGATACAGTTTGGGTAGTTCTCTAAATTAGGATCCCTTTTGGGGTCCCCAACATAGTACGGCGCCCTCATAAAAAAGGACTGCCCACTTGTTTGTTCTTAGGTGTCACGAAGCCCTGTGCACTTGAAGCCTTTAGCCTACTCGATAAGGCTGTGAAGCCGCACGGCCTTAAATCACAAACCTGAAAGACAATCAAAAGCAGAAAACAAGACACACCACCTCAGGCCCCAGGGGCTTGAATTCTGAATGCTTTATGTTCTTGGCTTTGGAATACTATTAAAAATCCTTGGGTGCGTCCCACAAGCTCTTCGCAGGAGGTAGCTTCGAGTTGGCTTAATCACCCAAGTTTATGCTTTACGGCCTTGGCTTAAAAAGTACATGTATACTATTCGGTGACATGGACCTCAAATAACCACTTGTCTAACAACTTATACAAGGAAACCATAGCAAGGAACCACCAAACAGGTAGGTCTCATGGGGTTCAGGTAGTTTTATTTGGAGGTTCATGGGCAGTTATAGGTTGGGTTTTAAGTTTAGGGTCTAGGGTTTAGGGCTTAGGGAAACATGCCTCAAGCCCAAAAACAACAAAAAGGCCCAAGCATCCTCTTGGAGTTTCTGAGTTTAGGTTTAGGGTTTAGGGTTTAGGGTTTAGGGTTTAGGGTTCGGGTTTGGCTATTAAGATTCTGGGGCCTCTTGCTGCCTTTGCCGTAAAAGCCTTCCGTAACCCCTAGCATGGGATCCTGGACCCCATACTACGGTTGATGATATAAATCCCGCCTTACCCATAACTGATAAGGAATCTGCCATAAATCCCATAGTTTAGGGTCCTTGAGGTAATGCAGGATTTACATCATCAACAGTTGCCCTTCTCGTAACACTGCAAGACCCTAAGCCTAAGCCTTAAGCCTTGTTTTAACCCAGGCTCATGATCATCAACCGTAAGCCCCAAAGCCTGAACCAGCCGCAGAAATGGTTCGCTCAAGGGTTCTGAAGGAGTCGAAAAGGGAATTATGAGGGTTAGGTTTGCGGTTTGGGGTGCAGGGATGATTACGTAAACTTCCGAGTCACCGAATGTTTCAAGAGCTGGACGTTCAGCGACAAACAGGAGATGGAACATGGTCTCTCAGGACATTCTGTAGCGTCCAGGATTGGTGCACTTCTTCGCAACACCGCTTTGCTTCTGTAAGCTTCCTCTTGCAAATTTCGAACACAGGGCCCTGCGATTTGCATTCCCGACATCCCTAAACCCTGGACCAGAATCCGTCCCCCAGGGCCTGAACCCGTAAACCAGAGTTCCCTACATCCTAACCCCTAAACTCAAAACCCCAACCCAAAAACCCGGGAAGGGCTGAGCTTCGGGCATCTGCATCGTTTTCGTGCCAGATTTGGCAGGAGCCGAAAGTCGATCCCAAACAGACATAGCCTCAAACATGGGGCCGTTCCTAGAAAGGGCTGGATCATGGCGCCTTTGAGGGGTGGAAAAGCCATCTGTAATGGGATCTAAAAGGGTTCTATACGGTGTGGGATTTCAGGCTTGGCTTCTGCAGATCTTCGGGTTGGCATTGCAGAGTGGAGCAAAAACTGCCGCTAGCCTCGGTGCACAGCCACCTTTCACAATGCGTTCCTGCACCGTGCTTGCAGGAAGGACGCTACTCGTAGCTTGCTACATCCCAGGTACTGTGTGAGGTCGAAGTCATAACGGGAGCAGCTCGGGGAGGTCTTTCCCCAGTGAACCGCCTCGTTATGCCTCCCAAAATTAAGTCATAACAAACCTCGGTTCCCCGAAGGAACCGCTGCGCCGGAAACAGGTTCTTCATGTGCGGCTGCTGTGCAAAACGCTGGCAGGAAGTCATAACAATCCGGTCTTTCCCCAAGTAACCGCGCCTTAGGAGTTGAAAACATATAGGAACGGACGTCTGACGCTTTCTTGTCTTGTCTAGAATGATTTGGCTAGACATCGCCGAGCGATGCCCTAGACCCTCATTTGCCAGCGGACACCCAATCTATTACTACTATTACTACTACTACTACTGCTGCTGCTGCTGCTGCTGCTGCTGCTGCTACTGCTACTGCTGCTACTACTACTACTACTACTACTACTACTACTACTTCCACTACCACTACCACTACTACTACTACTACTACTACTACTACTACTGCTACTACTACTACTACTACTACTACTTTTACCACTTTTACCACTTTTACTACTTTTACTACTACTACTACT
>CAJNDV010002932.1:0-11768 GCA_905221635.1 Symbiodinium sp. CCMP2456
GGTAAGGTAAGGTAAGGTAAGGTAAGGTAAGGTAAGGTAAGGTAGGTAGGTAGGTAGGTAGGTAAGTAGGTAGGTAGGTAAGTAGGTAGGTAGGTAGGTAGGTAGGTAGGTAGGTAGGCAGGTAGGTAGGGTAGGTAGCTAGGTAGGCAGGTAGGCAGGTAGGTAGGTAGCTAGGTAGCTAGGTAGGTAGGTAGGTAGGTAGGTAGGTAGGTAGGTAGGTAGGTAGGTAGGTAGGTAGGTTATAGTAGTAATCGTAGTAGTAGTAGTAGTAGTAGTAGTAGTAGTATAGCAGAAGAGCAGCAGCACAGTGGCAGTAGTCGTGGTGGTACTGGTACAGCTCGTCGTATAGTAGACAATCGGTCACTCGAGCACGGTCCAAATATAATGCGAACCGTTCTCTGATATTGCGATATCCCTGGAACCCGAAACGTAAGCCCACATCCCGCTACTGAGAACAATCCAAGCAGATAGGGTTTGCCTAGATCAGACACATACTAAATCAGTCTCCCTGACCCAAGTGCCCCACTCATTCCCTGTCTCGCAATGCGATCTGACGCAAGTCCGGGTTCAGGGCTAGGGCTAGGGTTTAGGCTTCGGTTCGTATTTGGGATAGCAGCATGCTCTAGATATGGGCGACTTCAACAAACATTTCACAGTTTGGACCGCTGATGCTCCTTACGAGGGAAGCTACATGCCGAAACCCTTATACCCTTAAACCCTAAGCCCTAAACCCTGAAACCCAAAACCCCTTAAGCCCTGAACCCCTGCACCCTAAACAAGGTTAATTAGGCACCACACATGGGGAAGACTTTAAATGATCAATAGGGGGTCCGGATCTAGTGTTGAGCATCTGCTGATTGCTACGATAAAGGCACTTCCTGCACCCCTGCAATTAACCGTACACCTAGGCTTGACAAATCAAGTACTCGACATTCGAAGCCCTCCACGATCACGATGCACTTGAACGATTTGATTCCGATGCTCCGTACTCGGGAAGGACTGCTACTAGTACGTACTACTACTACTACTAATACTACTACTACCTACGTACCTACCTACCTACCTACCTACCTACCTACCTACCTACCTACCTACCTACCTACCTACCTAACTACCTACGTACCTACCTACCTACCTACCTACCTACCTACCTACCTACCTACCTACCTACCTACCTCCAGGAAACAACCTGAATGGCACGACTAGTTGGGGACAACGCGCAAATCGATGCCGCTCCGGTGGACCATCCAAGACCAAGACCATTCGACGATGCATGCACGAGATTTGCAATCTTATGAGACGACTACGAGGGTTTAGGGTTTAGGGTTTAGGGTTTAGGGTTTAGGGTTTAGGTTTCAATTTTGACGGCATGCGGCATGCGGTGATATCTAGATGTATTTGAAAGCTGAGTCGCGAGTTGACGATGCGAAGCCCTAATGATAATCAGCGACAGCACTTGCTCTGAGTCGAGCCTCCCTTACTAAACTAGATCCCCATTACACCCCTCTCAAGCCGAAGGACCCTGAAGCCCAAAAGCAAGCCCTTAAAGCTCCTCCCAAGCCGAAGGATCCTGAAGCCCGAAAGCCCTAAAGGCCGAAAACTCTGCGAACCAAAACACTCAAACCCCGAAAAGCCCAGATTCAAAACTTGTTTTACGTGCCACCACATGCCTCATCCATAATTTAATTTATAATGAAACCGCTAACAGGCCTGCGGAATTATTACCCTAAATAGCCCGACAGGAGCCCGTATAACACGTGCTCTAAGAACTTGCCGTTAAGCACACCGCCACTACACGAGCATCAGCATAGAATCTTGCTGGGGTATTTGTGGTTGGTGGTAGTAGTAGTAGTAGTAGTAGTAGTAGTAGTCATAGTACTATAGTACCAGTGGTGGTCCGGTAGTAGTAGGGCCGCTACATGTCTACACCGCACTCTATAGCCGATCCGGCAAGGCCCTGCATCCCAGGACCTCCATGTGAACCCGAAGCAAAACCCCTAAAACACTTCAACACCGCAGCTCTCGAACCCTAAACCCGGCATCGATGCATTCGCGCCCATGGAACGGGGTTTAGGGCGGGGGTGAAAGTAATTTAAAGCGCCCTGCTGGCCTCCAATCGCAAGTGTCAAAGGTCGTTTCATCCAGAGCTGCACATCGAATGGGGCCTTGGCTGGGTCAGAGGTTGCTTCATCGCTGCACATCGAATGGGCCTTGGCTAACATATATGTTTACTTGGAACCCTGGAGCTAAGCGAATGCCAGCCGACTGCTCTAACCCCACCTACGATCTAGAATCTAGAAACCCTAATAAAGTCCCGAAGCTTCCTCCGGTACTAAACCCTTACAGTAGCCTGTATAGAACCCTTTAAGGAACCCCTGTAAAGGAACCCCCAAAACAACCCTGAACCTCTAACCCCACCTACGATCTAGAATCTAGAAACCCTAATAAAGTCCCGAAGCTTCCTCCGGTACTAAACCCTTACAGTAGCCTGTATAGAACCCTTCAAGGAACCCCTGTAAAGGAACCCCCAAAACAACCCTGAACCTCTAACCCCACCTACGATATCTAGAATCTAGAAACCCTAAAATCCCGAAGCTTCCTCCGGTACTACAGTAGCCTGTATAGAACCCTTTAAGGAACCCCTGTAAAGGAACCCCCAAAACAACCCTGAACCTCTAACCCCACCTACGATCTAGAATCCAGAAACCCTAAAATCCCGAAGCTTCCTCCGATACTAAACCCTTACAGTCCAAAACAACCCTGAACCTCTAACTCTACGATCTAGAATCTAGAAACCCTAAAATCCCGAAGCTTCCTCCGGTACTAAATTCTTACAGTAGCCTGTATAGAACCCTTTAAGGAACCCCTGTAAAGGAAACCCCAAAACAACCCTGAACCTGGAAGCCTCCTCCCTAAACTTCACAGGCTTCAGCATTCCTTCAAGATTTCAGGGTTTGGGCTTGAGAAGGGTTTTGGGAACGATTGGGGGTAAGCTTTGGTTTGCAAGGGTTCGAGGTAGGGGTTCCAGCTTAGGGTTTCTAGGGTTTGGGGTCCGTTGGCATGCCCTGCTTGAGAAGGGTTTTGCGAGCGAGTGGGTGAAGGTTTTAGTTTCAGGCCTAGGGATCGAGGTTGGGGTTCCGGTTGAGGGTTCCTGGGTTTCGGGGTCCGTTGGCAACGCCGTTTTTACCTGTCTACTCCCTGCCTTAAACAAGAAACCTACACATCCCGAAGCTTCACCCTAGACCTCAAAGCCTCATCCTCGAACACTCAAGATCTTGGTTTCAGGCCAAGGGTTCGAGTTGGGGTTTCGGCTTAATTAGGGCCGGGCTTCTAGGCTTTCAAGCAGTCCTTTGGTTCGCTGGTGTATATCCCGAGATCCGAGATTGGGGCTAGGGGTTATAATGGAAACAACCTAGAACATGTCTAGATGTGCAACCGAGCAACAGCACGGACCATGTCGGGTGGCCATGGTACATGTACATATATGTTCAAAACCCTACAACCTTGACCACCTAGCCCTGACCGCCTGTGTCATATAATTAAGTT
The DNA here is from genome assembly GCA_905221635.1 of Symbiodinium sp. CCMP2456. Classification (NCBI taxonomy): domain Eukaryota; class Dinophyceae; order Suessiales; family Symbiodiniaceae; genus Symbiodinium; species Symbiodinium sp. CCMP2456. The sequence goes on from CAJNDV010002932.1 coordinate 3,547, forward strand.
GAACATTTCCTAATAAGAGCACTACAGCTAGCTCAGGCGACTATATGCAATGACTTCAGATCTGCTGGCAGCATTGACTGTGATGAGGCGACGAAGGCTCGCGCGAGAATGAGCTGGGTCATGAGTCATGAGTATTTATGTATATATTTACCTCGTCCTAGATGTGGAAGTTTGTGTGTGTCCTGTGTACATGGCTGCAAACTCACACTTGGCATGTTTAAACCTCGAGCTCTAAACGGATGCTGAAAAAGATCACACAAATCTCAAAGCGCCATCCCCTCTAGCATGATTACTGCCCAAGCCTGGTATTTGCACATATATATATATATACTTTGGGTAGTATTGTCGACCCTCCCCAACATACTGCTGTATACTACTGCTGATGGACAAAATTCTGCATGACCCAAATATAGTATAGTACCATACATTCCATAATTCAGGTATATAATGGTCATGCAGGATTATGTCCATCAACCGTATGTACCTAAAGCCGCTAGGTGTGCTCCACATGTACACACACAGGAATCTTTCCTCAAGGTCGGAGGATCGCACGACCCAATGAAGGGGCTTGCCATTGCACTTAATGCATGCAGCATGTGTATCACACGTCTGTCCACTATGCAACGGAAATTGGAATAGGCTCCTAAGGGCCTGCATCAGGTCGTATGTGCTACACAACCTATCCGGATCCGTGCACAACAGCAGTCTAGTGGAACCACCTGTGACATGTACATTAATATTCCTATGCAACATCGACCCAAGGCCCGTGGTAGCTACTCGTCATAATTCGAAATCTCAGAATTCAAACAGCAGGAACGAGTGCTCGGCACATTCATGCGTTCAGCCAAGCCTGCGACGAAGCAGGCTTACGGTCTAGGGTTTAGGGGATTCAGGGTTTGTGGGATTTTCGGAAATTTTGGGGATTTAGGGGATTTAGGGTTCAGGCCTTTAGGGCCTTTAGGGTTTGGGGGTTAGGGTGTAGAGGTTTAGGGTTTAGCATGGTTTCGTTATCGCCATCGGTCGACTTCGGAACGGTGTGTAATCTCCTGGCACTTCCAACTGAATCACTCAATCTATCTTGGACCTGCAACCCAAATCTATACGAGCCCGACCTGCACAGCAGGGTCGACCGCCGCCGCCGATATCCAGCCGGCCGTGTACTTTGCCAGCTGCCACCTGCAAGCAATGCATATAGTTGCAGGCAAGGGTACTTATAGCTATGTATATACAACATCATCGCAGGCTCCGTTCCACCCAGCTAGAAGTCCCCTTTTCATCTAGTGTGGGCAAAACCAATGTAGACAGAAAGCTTCATGATTGAATACGGTTATGAGCATAGTGCAGCAACAGCCACACATGTCGAAGCTCTCCTCGGGACCACTTCAAGGTTGAGCCGCTTTTCTTATCCACCTTGGGTCGGGTTTACACATGGCACTGATTTGCGTATAATAGAGGAGAAAGCGCTGAAACGATCGTACACGTTACAACCAAGTAGCCTTCACCCCCGGGCAAGGAACCCAGCTGTTGTTCACATAAAAGGCCCTGTTATTCAGCAGCACCGTGATGCTCTTGTACTTCTTCCAATCCTTCTCCAGCAAGTCTGTTGGGGTGGGGACGACGAAGCTCCTGAGATTAGCTAGCTTGCAGTCAGAGCTACGGAAGACCCAGCACAACACAACCAAGACCCACTTAATCCTGGAAACTGAGGCTGCACCTGTGGCTTCGCTAGCGGCTCGGAAGACACCAGCGGCAACGGTTTAAGGTTTAGGCTTAGGGGTGTAGGTTTTAAGGTTTGGGGAAGTTTGAGTACGTGGCGGAACCTGCTGACTGTCGTTTTGCCTAGATGCACGTTCTACAACAGGGTTTAGGGTTCAGGGTTCAGGGGTTCAGGGTTCTGGGGTTTAGGGGTTTAGGGGTTTTAAAGGTTTAGATTTTAGAGGAGAAGCCCTCGTTAATGTCAAATCAACACGCAGGCAAGAATCAGGGTCTTCAGTTCAGAGGGGTCAACGAGGCCGGAATGGGGGCAGCAGTCACTTATGCCGTCTTGCAAACTGAGCCATTGCAAGTTCTCTCTGGCCTTGGCCTGCTCTCTTTCACGTTTGGCTGCCTTGCGATCACCTGCTTGTTCCGGGGCCTCATCAGGTGCTGTAGCTAACGTAAGCTGAGCAACCGCCGGGCCCGACACCTCGGCAACGATAGCATTCGGAGCTGGGGACTCGACGGCAGTAGCATCTTCGTCAGCCATGTTCACAACCGACTCGACAGCAGCTTCAGCAGCCACACCGCCCGACTTGGAGACAGCAGCATTCGAATTCGTAGCCATGTCAACATCCGACTCGACAGCAGCTTCGGCAGCCACACCGTCCGACTTGGAGCCAGCAGCATTCGTAGCCATGTCAACATCCGACTCGACCGCAGCTTGGGCAGCCACACCGCCCGACTTGCAGACAGCAGCATTCGCAGCCATGTCAACATCCGACTGGACAGCATCTTCATGGGCAGCCGCACCGCCCGACTTGGAGACAGTAGCATTCGCAGCCATGTTCACATCCGACTCGACAGCTGCATCGGCAGCCACACCGCCCGACTTGGGGATAGCAGCATTCGAAGCTACGTCAACATCCGACTCGACAGCAGCTTCGGCAGCCACTTTGGAGACAGCAGCATTCGCAGCCATGCTAGCATCCGACTCGACAGCTGCATTGGCAGCCACACCGCTCGAATCCTCGGGAACATATTGCCGATTCGACAGCACTCGAGATAGCAACCAGCCCTTTAGAGCAGAGTTCAGCCAAGGTGCGGCGCTGGCCGGTTCCTGAACCCTGGCTCGCTTGGCCTCGAGCTCGCCATCGAGCTGATCTTCTCCAAGTCGCTTCTTCAACTTTTTCAGCGCTAGCTCCTGGAAATTAATTCGGCTTCTTGAGAAGTACTCTAACGATCAACTCAATACGATGTTGCAATTCTGCAAACCCTCGGCCGTGTCCTCACGAATTTGCCGTCGCAAAGCAGCTTGCTCTCCCCGAATCTCTCCTGTTGAAACCCCCAAGGTCATAGCAACCTCGAAGTTGAAGGGCAAGTTGCCCTTCGGTAGAAGTGGCTGCCGGTCCTCGTGAAAGCGACTATGCTCGAACTGCATTCCTGTATCTATATATATATATATATACATGATTAAAAGATGCACCTTGAAGGCTCCATTCGAGGTTCGCTTGCAAGATTCCACGCAGACTGGTACCGTAGCCTGAGTCGTTTGTACGGTGACTAGCCGACTTATAATAAGCACGACTCCAGCACTCACGAAAATCCTATTCGAATGCCAAGGTACAGCGACGTCACGATCTGAGGGCGCCGTCTCATCTGTCGTCGTGGCTGCCTGGGCTTGGCCGTCTTAGGGGTCCTAGTGGCTGCGAGAATAGGTACAGCAAGGAGCGAAGTCGGCATGCAAACTTCTTGGCAGCAGCACTGCAGGTACCGACTCCTGACTTCACGAAAGTAAGTCGATCATCCTTAAATTAAATCACACTTCTCCTATCCTCGCGGGCTACTTATAATCGGACTGGCCTGTCGTAGTGAGCCGTGCACGTCGGCGGCCTGATGCGACTACTGTCGATAGCTAGCGGGTTAGAATTATAATGGGTGAGGCTGCAACAAATCTATAATGATGGCCTGATCTAGATTGCGGATACAACGATAAATCTAGCGAGAGTTCGCTCTATAGACAGAAAGAGACATAGATAGATAAATAGATAGATACAGATCTAGAGATGTGTGTGTGTGTGTACATAATGAGCATGTGTGTACATGATAAGCAGGGTTAGGGGATCCCTACAACCCGAACCCTGACCCCAAATTAGATGTTGCCCTAGCTATTAAGTGCAAAACACCCTTGGCTTCGCAAAGCCGAGCTTAGTAAGAAGTAGAACACCACTAATGAGCCCGAACCCCTTTCAAAATGCTCTTTCAGTGTATAGGGCCAAGGTATATTGTAAGGGCTGAATATATGAATGAAGGATAGAGTTCATAACGCATAATATATATATATATATATATAGATAACTACAATGAGGCGATCTCAGATATAATATGTGTTATTAGGATTTTCCATGGGTTCGGGCGCTAGCAGCTCGCAGTTCAGCTATATATCCAGCAACATTCCCGGGTCTGCCACGGCCCACAATTCGTCTAGTACTCGAAACCGAAACCTTTAATCTCTAAGCCCATCCGTTGCTACTACTAGACAGCAGTATCTAGAACTGTCGTGACAAGCCGCTTGATCATGAAGCGGAGCGATCGGCGAATCCTCGAGCTCAATGACCTGTGAAAAGGATCCGATTTGGGCTGCAGCGGTGGACCTAGATTAGGGAAGACTTAATCGAATGCCTCTACTTGCCCGGGGGCACCAGCTGCCACCGATGCGGCAGGAACCTGCAAACAATCTGTATTCGCTTGAATTTTGAATAGTGTTGCCAGCAATCGGCTATATAGCTATGTTGCTTTACCCGGGGACAGGGGTTGCAATTGGGGAATATGGGATGCCTCCACGTCTACAGCAGCTGCTCCAGCTTCGGTGGCATCAGCTGCCAGCGATGTAGTAGGAACCTGCGAACAAGTTGTGTGCTTCGTTTATGGTGGGATTGGTACATGTATGCACAGCTAAACCAGATCTAGATTCACGGGCCAAGCAATCCTTGCCTACAAAATATGCTATGTTGCTACAGGTGGGGACATGAGTACGTATCGGGTTGAAAATTATAGAATGCCTCCAAATCCACATGAGCTGCTCCAGCTTCGGTGGCACCAGCTGCCACTGATGTAGTATATGTAGGAGCCTGCGAACAAGTACCATGCTTCGTTGATGGTGGGATTTTTTAAATTTGTACACACATGTACAGCTAAACCTGCAGATCTAGATTCACGGGCCAAGCAAATTCCCTACTGCTATCGCTGACCTCGATCTACATGATTTACTGCATCCCCATACACATGATCCGTGTGCATGTCAACATATACACATGTAATATAAAAGCGCTAAATTCTGGCCAGCAACGACCGGCACCGTCTCGGAAATGGAAGCCTTAGATGGGTTTGCCGCGATTCCAATCAATAATACTCGAGGTCGAATGCGAGTCGAATAATTATTATAAGTGTTCGGATCAGCAACTTGCAGGTCATCCATTTCCAGGACCATCATTTGCTCATCGCTCGGCCGGGGCACATCATCCGAACCTAGAAATGCCTCAACTGCAAGCTTAACGGGCACAGTCGGACAGGCGGGGACATGCATGAGCACCGGGTTATAGAATTATTGCACAATATATTTAAATCCACAGCTGCTCCAGCTTGGGCGGCACCAGCTGTCGCCGATGCGGCATGAACCTGCCAACAAGTTGTGTGAATCGAAAATAATAGCCGTGTTGAAATTTATATATAGCCTCCGAACCAGACGGCGTCCCTAAGCCCGAAACCCAGCTGATCCGGACGCTGTCCCTAAACCCGAACACCCAAAATAATAAGCCCGAAAGCCTAGACCCGCCGAAGCTCGCGACCCTAGACGGGCTAAAGCCACCGAAGACTAGACCCTAGACGGAGAAAACAACTTTCGTCTAGATTTTTCCGTAAACCCTAATTAATTATTAAACCCTAGACCCCAAACCCCAAATCCTAAAGTTTAAACCTGGAAGGGCCTCCGTTGCCACGTTATCATCGATCTCGTCGGCCTGCCGTGACAGGAGACCTACATATATTCGGCTAGGTGGAAATGAATAGCCTGTTCATCTTCACCCGCCGCGCTGTCAATTTCGAAGACTTCGTCGTCCTCGCCCAGCTCCTCCGAAATTTTCTATTCACTAGCTATTAATATATGAATCATGACTCGAGCTCTGGGCCTCTACGTCTGCCTCGGAGACATCGCCTGTAGCCTGCCGCAAGTGGTCAGCTCCATCGATATATGAAACCTCAAGCCTCAAGCTCCGCCCTATCGTATCATAAACGGTGCCATGGCTCAGAACTACCAATCGAGCTCGCACTCGATCGCCGTGCCGGAACACATTGTCCGTTGACACGAAAGTACATTGTTTTCAATACAGCGATTTCCGGGCTCCTGCAGCATGAGAATATATGGATGCCTGCTAGCAGCTACTATATTTATATGTACACCGTAGGTGAGCACACGGTCCTTGCATAAGGTGTTCTGTGGATAATGGCGCACAAATAGGAGGCGAGCCATTTCAGGCGCGTGCCATAAAGCTCTGACCATTCCTGCATCATGAATCTTGCATCTAAGACGATATTTATATGTACTGCGTGCAGCCCCCAACCTTGAGTTTTCGTCGGCTGGCTTTGGTCTTGATAAATCCAGCGGTCCAGAATCCGTAAGCACAGGCAACATAAAGAGCGGCAGCCTAAGTAGACCGATACATATTTATATTACATAATATTGTACATGCGAGGAAACAGTACGACGGACTGCTCATGATGCGAGGCCCCGGCTCGGTGCTCCTTACACGATATCAGCTTCGGGTGAGGCATTCTAATGCCTTTCAGCAGATGTACGACATACCGCTTCATGATCGCATAGTTGACGGGGTCAACAAGGTCGCATTCCGCAAGTTTCACCTCGTACACTGTCAGTAGCGGATGGTCCTGAGCTAAATGGCAGCCGCATGCGCACCAGCAGTACTACTATACGATCGAGGTAAGATTCATCCTTTTGTCGGATATCATCCAACATTTTTTCGATCTCCGGCCGCAGGGCGTCCACGATCTTCATCGCAACATCCTCACATTTAAGAGCGAGGTACTGCACAAGCTACACCCGTACTGCACATGAAATGACAATTCAGCAAAGGATCCGTCACGAAAAAACGTACTGGCTGTAAAACTTGCATACCGGACTCCGTGACCCCATTCCTGGTCCGTTCCGAGGCAATCGCCCGGAACGTCGCCGGCTTGGAGTTTTCCGCCGACACATTGCCGGTTTTCGACATGTCGTATAGCAGGCTGCAAACGTAACGAACTGTTACACTGACATATTTATGGCAGAACCCAGACCCTTGCATGCAGCTCGAAGCCTACAGTCCAGAACTGGCTGACGAAGCCTCGCTCGTAGAATACTGGCTCACGAAGCCTAAGCCCTATATATCTAGACTCAAGACTTGCTGTGCTGCAGAACACTCGTTCGGAGAACCTGTGTTCGAGCGCGGGCAGATACATGTATACATGTACATGCAGCACAGCTGACGGCAGGCTAGCGGTGGGAGGCACCTTGCTTCTTCTTGAATTTCACGTGGTGGATGACACCCAATAGGCCAGGCATGGCGATCAGCAAAACTTGCAGCTAATTATGCGGGCAGACCATTAGCAGACGAACTCATCGATGCGAGCAGCTTTGAATACGTCATCCTGGTTCCGAATGCCAACCGTACGGGCTGAGCACTCGAATCTGCAGCTAGCTTTAACTTCGATTCAACACATCATGGTTCCGAAATATACGGGCTCAACATATGAAACTCGAATCGAATTCACCTCTTTAATTTGCAACGCAACATACTGCCCCTGATCAGAAATTGCAGCAGCGACCATCGCACCACTCATGCGAAAGCTCACACGCACGCAGAAGCCTGACCAGAATCCGTCCGAACCCTGCTAATTTGGGGCTGTATATATCATATATATATATATATATATACTTGCTTGTTTTAAGCTCGCATTATTTCATTTCACTGCCGAGGTTTCGGTAACGCTATATACCCAAAGCTCGGCAGCGAAATCATAAAACACCGGTGTTTTGACTTTGCAATCTTTGCTGACCGGCTGCTTTAGTTGGCTAGGATCTGATGTAAGCATGATAAACCAATTTTAAATCGCTGCCACTGCTCGCTTTAAAATTTATGCAACTTTTCAGGTAGGGTTCTTGCGTAAAACACCAAAACCCCAAGTGAGTGAATAGACACACGTGCGCTGCTGGACAAAAAAAAACAAGTATTGTCCATGCACACACTTGGAGCCTTTGGGACTTGAAGTGCTGCCACTGGGCCAGCCCCGCCTCCAGCAAATAGGCGCAGACAGGCTTAGCGTACCACCCTCTGCCCACATAGGGCAGCCGATCCAGCACACCCTTGCGGTGTTCGCACGGCATCTCCACCCACATGAGGTCCGCCAGCTGGCCCTCCTGCGCCGGGACGATGCAGTCCAGAGGGCAGAAGACCGGCAGCGGGAAGCGAGCG
>CAJNDV010002936.1:32889-100787 GCA_905221635.1 Symbiodinium sp. CCMP2456
TTTCCCACAAGCCCGCTTCTGGGTCCGCAAATTGTCAGGATTTTGGTGGCTGTTGTGTAGGGGCCTCCAGAGTAGATCCATTTTTCGACCGCATGGTGTCTTAAAGTTCTATGTCCTTGTTTATGTGCTATTTGCACGTGGAAGTGGCGTTGCATGGCTGCAAACGCACGGCCGTCAAAAAAATGTTGCTCACCAGTGCCGGATTTGCATGGGAACCGACATCTCACCTTCCCATCGTTATTTTTGTAAAAGTACCAACGTCTAAACTTCTAAGAACCAATCAGAGTTTGTCTGGCACATTCTTAAAATTCAAGTCTTTAATGGCGGTCTGTGTCGTTCATTCTCCAACCCCAAAAAGGTCGAAATTCAACTCGATTTCATTTTGATATTGCAACTAAACGGTAGAAAAAAAACTGTAGGCCCTACGATCTTCACGTGTTTTTGGTTGCAACGTCCAACAGTTTCCAAGAGTAATGGTTCAGATCTTCCGCATAAGAAAGCTTGTCTGCTGGTTGCAAAGCTAACGGGTGAAGTTACAACTGGATGGACAGTGGTTATGCCTGTGGATTTGGTGGAAATGTCGCAATTCAAAAACAATTCTAAGAACTAGTTTCTATTTCTGAGAGCATCAACGCCACAGTATCCAGCATTTTCTTGGCATTCTATCGTCTATTGTTGCCTAAATTACACGGTCTCTCTCTTGACAAAACAATTCCAAGTGCAAGTGCCACTGAACAAGCCACCACTTTTACGGTTCCATCTGGTTAGAAACAAGCCAATGTCGGGAAATGGCTACAGAAAGGGTCTGGAAGAAAACTGCTTCTCAAGACTTTTTGGTTGCAGTTTTACGAATGTGACCGGATGCCAGAAAGAAGCCAAGAAACAAGTTGAGTGCAGATTCTGTCAAGAAAACATGTTTAGAGAACTTCCAATGTTCCAAACCATAAAAACTGCATAGCTTCTTCTTTTGTGTGGAGAAGACGTTTTTATTAGAAGGAGTATGTTGCCTTTTATTTTCTTTGCGCTGTTAATCTCTTCCGTAGCTTTCTCCTTTTTGTGTTTGATTTATTTTCATTGTTTTTCTTTGCTCACCAGTGCACAGCTGGCTCCCTGCTGTTTGCAGTGCCGGCTGCTGAGCTGAAGTGGAGCTGCGTGTGCCTGCAGCATGGCGGTTCTCTTTCTTGGCATGTTGGCCCGTCGCAACTTAAAACATGGCGTCTTACTTAGCTAGGCAGGGACGGCACCAACTCCCTAATCAGCACAGTGGAGCTACACGTCAGGCTCTGAAGAAAGCTTTGTTGGCGCACGACGCTGCTGACATCCGAGAACGCCTTTCCCTTGTCATCATCGTGAATCATAATGCCCATTGACGTTTTCTAGCTCTTTGAACCCAAACATCATTTCTTGTTTGTGTTGTACTCGACTACACCTTTCATACGATCTTGGTACTCGCACTCTTGTGTGCGTTCTTTCATTTTCAAGGCGGAAATAGGTTTATTGTTGTTTCTTTTCTTTTCCTTTTCATGTTGTTTGGCTACCTCAAGCGCGAATGTCCGGCTTCTTTTCTGCTGCGTGTTTTTGGTACCCGGCAGGGAAGGGTGGCCTTCTGTGCGCGATCTCGAAATCTTTGAACCTTCGACGCCCCTTTCAAGGCCCTCTTCGACGCCCCCTTCGAAGCCCGAGAAGCCCCATCGAAGCCCTTCCAGCCCCCCTTCACTTCCCTCTTCGAAGCCTTCCAAGCCCCCCTTTTTCAAGTGCTTCAAAGGTCCTTTCAGCCCCCACCCCATCCCCTTTTTCGCCCCCGTTTCTGAAGCCTTTCAAGCCTTCGAAGCCCCGCTCCGTTCGTTAGCTCCTACCACGGCCACCAGGAATTTGCGTAGCAACTGCATACGTTGGAAAGTGAAAACATGCCTGCAGAGGAAGCTATGAACAAGCCGCAAAAGCCCACAACTAGTAGGCGGAACAGTCTGAGCCGAGGCCGACTGGAAAAATATTTTGCCCACAGACCTCAGAAGCCGTGGACTTTGGAGGGCTCTGTGAACTTGTCTCGCCATGACAAAATTCAACTTCAGCTCAAGCTGATTAGCAGTTTAATAGATGCTGCAAGTGGGCAGAAGAGTGCCTGAATCTCCGTTCGAAGGCCAAGGCCGTCATCCGCATACCTTTAGCACGCCTGGCATGCGCGTGGCTCAAAGAACACTGCCGCAGCTTAGCCATAAAACAGCACCCTAAGTTTTCTTCTGCCCCGGCCTAGGACGCATTACCTTCGCACTTTCTGGCTTTAGCCTTGCTTGCAGCTGGATTGAAACGGTTTCCAAGCTAGGTAGTGATGGGTTGCAAAGTTTCGGATGCATGAAGATTTTTCGGTGTACAACTTTTCCAAATTTTAGGGTTTAAGTTCCTTCAAGGTTTGGAAATTTGGTAGGGTTTGGATTGGTTGGAGGGTAAGGGGCCAAGGGCTCATTTAGTGTCGCTGCACCTATTTTGGCATATTTTGGGGTGTGCATCGTCTTCCGAACACGGTCCCGCGCGTGGCCGCCTGCCAAACAGTGCCGTGCATATCTTGCACTTCGAGTGGGTGTCTTGACAGGTTTTCTTCATCGTGATACCAAGGGCGGATGGTTTGCGGCACAAGACTCCACAATACGAGAAACCAACTGCCGTATTTCACAAGCCACTGGGTGTGTGTGCATTGTGGCCAAGATCCTTTGACTCCTGTATCCCCGTGTGCTCAAGCAAGCACCCGCTGTTCTGCATTGCCAGTCTAAAGTCGAGATGCTCAGCGTCGTGAGGAGCGATAGATCTCCAGACACAGTCCATACAGCTCCCGGCCTCCCGGCCCCTGCGATTGAGATTTTTCCAGCAATGGACGAACCCATCAGAACCCATCGGCTTGCAACCATTGGCTCACGAGATGTCGCGGCATGTCCCACCAAGCAAGAACTGCAATGAAAACCAACATGTTTACAAGTCTTTCAACTCTTTGTTCAGATTCAGGCATGTTGCAAACCGCTTGGTACAAATATGTCAGATACGATCAAACCCACCAGTTCTCAAACCAGAACCAAGAAGAGCTAAAGAGGGCACTGGCATGTCCGGGGCGCCCTTATCCGCGCCACTGTTACCCTCTGCACCATTTCCAAATGATTCTGGTGCCTCGGCATCTGGCTGTTGATATCAGCTTTCTAGCAGCGACTTCCATACCGGTTTGGTAACGGTTTGGTATTTCCATTCTTAATTGCTTCAGCCTGATGAGATATGTTTTCTTTGGAAGTTGTTGGTCTTGGACCCGGGATTGATGTCAACACGATCGATCCTGGCATGCTTTCGCAAGGCTCTACGAGGCCAACAAGGGTGCAGCTCCCGAATACGGACCGCTTGTTCGCAGACCCTGCCGCTGACGAGACAACCGATCCGACGGACAACGCGAGAGGGTTGCCTGGACAAGTATCGTGCGCTGGATTCTTGCTTGTGGCTTGCTTGGTCGCGATTACGATGATATGTCGGGAGGCTATCCAAGGCGCGACGAAAAGCTTTTACTGCAGCACGGATGGCCAGCATGTGGATGCCAACAGTCCAGCTCCTCTTGGTTGCGCGATACCCTTGGCGACAGCGGCGATACTTTGCAACCTCGCCGTCGTTGGAGGTTTGGTTTGTGTGGGGCGCTTTGCGTGGCGGTCTGGGGGCTTGGCTGACGGAGAAGTCGCAGAACTGCGACGCGCAAGTTTGATTGCTGATCTGCAAGTGTGGCGAAGCATGAGTGCCAAGGCGCAAGGGATGCTGAAAGTGCGCTGCGGTTCCGTAATTCTTGCCATTCACTGGACTGTCTGGGCTTATGCGACTATACACGACCTGGTAGGACGGAAAGTTAGGGCCTTCGGAGCCACGGCTAGCAAAAGCCTGATTCAGTGGAATTGCAGGTCCTGCTCATGGCCGGCTTGACGTACTTGGTTGCTGGGCCTGCGTGTGCAGGCTTGGCAAAGCTGGCTCTCATTTTCCTCGCCACAGGTGCTGCGACTGAAGCGAGTCGCAGTCGCGTGAGTGAGACGTAGCAGTTCTAGCCTGTGGCGTATAGTCCAGTTTTTGTTGTCGTTGCATGACGCAAGAGCTAGTTAGTGGAGTAGAGAATCACGTTCTGACCTGCAGCTGTAGCGTATCAGGTTTCATCACCCTCTATGCCACGGCGCTGTTTTTTGACCAGGATTTTGATCAGGTCCGTATCAACTGGCTGCGAATTTACGATTGTTGTGGCTGTTGCACGTTAGGCAGCATATCTTGCAAGTCTCAGAGCGCTGCTTGTATCTGCCAGACTTTGTCGGAGGTGCGGATGTCACCGAGACTAATGAGATTTCTTGTTGTGTACATCCTCGTCGGCTTGACGTTCACTGCGCTTGCCTGCGGAGCCACACAAAGAGCAGGAGGAGCTACTTCAAAGCGAGGTGCAGAAATTAGAGCTGTTTCGTTCTGTTGCCGTGCTTACATCCTCCTGCTGCTGTGCCGTGACAAAGTCAGGTCTTTCTGGATCGCGCGATCCAGGCGAGACCAGCGGTCTCGGCGGAAACGTCGTAGGCAGCTCCGAAACATGTGTCCCTGACATTCACGTCTTCCGACTTCACGTCAGCAGTTACACACTGGGTTACACATGCAGCACGTCACTCTCTTTAGCACTTTCGGCTCTTGCGGATAGCGGGCTGCTGTTGCAACTTCAGCATTGTTCTTGCCCACATTTTAGCGGGGATTCTCTGCAAGTTGGCCTCACCCTGCAGGCCCTGGTGATGTGGATTACTTCGCAAATGTTTGCACAGCTCTGGGCTGGCAGCAAGTTGCGCCACCCAGGCCGTTGCCGGTGGAGCGCAGGAGACTCGCGCCATGCCATGATTATGGCACAGGTGCACTATTCCCTTGGATTTCGCCTCCGGTGTATCTCTATGGTCGACGCCTAAGCGTCTTTTGGTTGTCCGTCAGGGGCAGGGAATCTCGGGTCTTGAAAACACTTAACCCCTCATCTGATTTTTCCGTGCTCCGGAAAAGCGTAAGCCACCGCTACCTCGCTTCGAAATAGTAGCAAGCTATCGGTACTTCGTTTCGGTTCCACACCTCCACCGCTACCTCGCTTCGAAATAGTAGCAAGATGTAGCAAGCTATCGGTACTTCGTTTCGGTTCCACACCTCCGGTCGTCGGAAAGAATGAACTCCAGATGTAATTGTTTTTCGGTGCTCCGGCAAGGATAAAGCCATCAGTACCTCGCTTCGCCGTAGATCAGAGAGGCAGCAGGAATGGAACCCCAAGACTCCGAAGCCTTGCAAAACAATTATATCCGGAGTTAGCTCCCCTCGAAGGACTCCAAGTAAACAATTAAATCCAGAGATAATTGAGTCAATTCCCCTCAGAGACCCCAACCGCAGACAACAGTTAAATCCAGAGCTAATTCTCCGGACAGGGGTGCGGAACAAGACCGACAATCAAGTCTAAAGGTAAGTGTCTCCCCAGAAGCCAGAACAATGAACTACCAAGGTTATTTATTCAAACTTCTGTTTCCAGTGATTTTCCGTCTTTTGCACGACGGGCGTGAGGCAGTCATGGTGTGTGTGTGTGTGTGTGTTGATTGATTGATGCCTTCGGATTCGGGCTGCGGGCTGCAAGGTGGGCTGCATCGCCAGTTTTCGCGGTGCTGCTCCCCACGCCGAGGGAGTCCAACGCAGCAGGAGGCTTTGGCGGGAGATTCTAACGGAACAGTGCTCCGGAGGCTGTGAAGAAAGGGGTTTGGCATCTTGCGCTCGGGAGGCACGTACCGACGCTTCCTGCAACGGTGGCGGAAGCATATCGACGGGGTTGTGCTGCTTGTTGGATGCTTAGCACCGGGATTAGACTCTTCTCAACAGCAAGCTTAGTCAACTGTCAGGTCCTCATTGTGCTTCTGGTGCTTTGTTACCAACCGTGCCGTACTTGGAACGGACGTGGTCGGAGATAACACGACGGTAACACTGTAGCTTGCATCGCTTGTCTTGAACTTTTCGTGGCTCGAGGTGTGCGCACATAGCGCCCATTGCATATGGCAATGCTGAAATGGGAGCCTGGGGGGCCATGCCTGCAAGTTGAAGAGTTCCAGTGCTCGTTATGCCTTGAGGCGTTTTGAGTTGTGAGCACCCCGCCAATACCAGAGGCTCAGTGTAACTGGAGGCAATCATGAACAGCTATTCGCGAAGCAAATGTCCTCGTGACAGGCTTTGGCATGACATCGCAGGGTGATATATCTGAGACTCTTGAGCCTCTACTTCAATACGCAGCTGTATTCTAGCGCACGTGTGTTGAAGCCAATTGTCGGAGATGCAGCCCTTTGACGATCATGTCATATGCTGCATAGTTTCAGTTTATGTTCCTGCATGCGAGTCACAGGAATCTTATTCATGTCTTGTCGCAGTAAGACTGTGTACAGTGTTTTGTCGAACCGGTAGTAGTCGGAATAGTATGTATGACATCTGAAAGTAGTACTTAATAGTAGTAGGAGTTACCTAATAGTAGTACGAGTTTTGACTTGAACGTACTTATGGTAATTTGAGTCATGTTGTTAGAATGTACTTAATACAATACATGACGGAAATTAACTGTTAGGCTAACTCGGCGCTTGTCACAAAATCACCCCAATCTTTTGCATAAGAGTTTTTCGTACAGAGTCGTGGTTCCGTTTACTGCGAGCTGGGCCTGAACACAGCACGGCATCGTTTGCATTCTGACGATAGGGATGCAGCATATGAGGACACATGTAACCACAGAGAAGTTGCAATTTCGTCGTAGAACTCTGGTGACTGTTTCCCGCTGCCAGGTTTCCTTGCTGACGCTCCTGCGTCGGGTGTCGCCGCTGAGCTGTGACGGGTGGTCCCGGCCTGGTCTTTACCGGGTTTCCGACATGGTGTAGTTTATCAGTTCGATGTGTTCAGTTTTGCGACGGCACTTCAACTGACAGGTGGAGGGGTCCTTTGTCACACCTGCGCAATCCGCGTGGTCCCTAAGCGGGTTCTGCAGTAACCCTCGAGTTTTCCGAAGCGGCTCTGCTCAGGCCTCCACGGCAGACCGTCGTGCAATGCTCCGTGTGCTTGCAGGAACCCGAAGCCGAAGCTTTCCGGTTATGCATTGCTCTGTGGGACCTTGGCAGGACTTACAAGCTACGGAGGACTTGTGCCAGACGGCCTGTGGATGCCTCGTGGGTTCACCTTTGGCACCTGGGATTTTCTTTCGACCACTTGCGAAGGTGGCCATGAATTTCACCGCAGTTGCTTGGAGGACTCCGGATCTAGAATCTCGTAAGCATACACTGACGAGTGTTCCTTCTGTCACTCTGCCGGAACACGCGGAAGCCAGCAGTCTGGAAGCAACCATCTTGGCCTCCGTTCCGATACGGACATGATTGACAACGCTCCCTTTTTGTGGTTAGGGGTGGCTAGTGACAGCTGCTTTCAAGATCTAGAGTCTGCCGCCTTTGGCCTTGAGGGTTTGATGCCGTTTCCCTGTCTTCTTCCGGGCTCAGTGTTTATCGCCGTCGTTCCGATTAGGCTTCAACGACTGCGAGGCATGAAGCTTTTGGGGGTTTGTGACCTTTGTAGAATTGAGGTTGTTAGCAGGGTTTGCCGTGCATTCGTGCCCACCACACCTTGTGCTTGGCTATCCATCGCTAATGGCCGGTGGTTTCGAGGTGTTTCCTTCAGGGCACGGGGTGTCCGCCCATGATTTAATTGGTCTTTCCTTCCGTCGCATGAAAATTCCAGCGTGCTTTGACGCTCCGGATGCTCTTGCGGCTACGCGAGCATAGTGGCTACGAAAAAGAATTCAGGGTTTTCTGCATTCTGCAGGCTTGGGACTCATCAGCCATCACCACCGGCGGGTTGTAAAGTAGGTCGACTGAGCAGTGGTCCTTTCTTTTTGGCTTTTGTAGGCTTGGACCAGACTTGCTGTTCGAGCTTAAATTTCATTGTTAAGGATTTGCCTCGCCGTTCTTGTGCCTGTTCGCGGGTTGGCATGTGCTGCGCATTATGCTGCTGTTCCTTCTTGGACTCGCGGCTTTGCTGACCGTCACTGCTTCCTTGTTGTTTTCAAATTTTGTCACTGTCCCGCTGTCGTTTCCCGACTGGGCTTCCGTGCTCGTTGTGAGAGTTTTGAAAATGCAAAGGTCAATGTTTGCTTTCGATAGGCTTCCTAACTGGCGGTCACCCGTTCTTAGAAGAAAGACTCTGCTTGCCGGGCTTCAAAGCCAAACGGACGACGAAGCTCGAACCGGAGAACCTGGAAGGACGAAGTCTTTCGATCCTTCGAAGATTCGACAAGAGGCCCACGGCAAGCAACAGGCGAAGGAAAAGCGGGCGCGGGCGGTGGCAGTGAAGCCCCGAAATCCAAAGCAGAAGGCTTTCGATGATCCGCCCTCAACCTCAACAGAGGCTGCAAAGTGTGGGAGCAGGGATGCGGCGCGCATGTTTGCATGTAGAGGCTCAGATTGTCTTCGATCCAGGACTGGGTCCATTCCAAAAGATATCAACATCCTGGATGCCCGTTGTGCTCCTTGATCGGCCTGTTACATGCGGCATGTTTGTTGAACGTGTTGGTTGCTGCATCCTTGAGGCAGAGAGTCTCTCGTCAAAGAGGACTCCGATCCAGCGTTCCTTGTCAGATGTCAGAACTGGCGGGGGTCGCGGTGGCCCAAGGGACTTCACGGTTCCAGCCGAGGCATTTACTCCTGACGCGCGAGTGGCTCTTTTGACCACAGGCCCGAGCATTGAAACCTTACACAGGTTTGGCTCCGTGCTCTTGGTGAAGGTCCTTTGCCAAAGACCATGGCAGGACATCGATGCGTTTGAAATGTTTGTGGAAGCGGCGAAGCCCGCCGCTCTCGTAGTACTAGGGGGCTGCAATTTGGTTCCGCAATGGCGTGTACAGTGTCTCTCCACCAGACGCCTGCAGGCAAGTTGTGGCTCACAAGGTTTCAAACTTCGCTTGGACAACAGCTTTTCGAAAACGTTACAATGTACGAGCCTGATGCAGATTCGGCTGTTGCGCACGACGTGATGCTTGTCGAGCTTGCTCAAGCACTGTGCAAGATGCGAGTACGGCTTCAACTTCCCCAGATGTCGTTTCCCAGTCTTGAACAGAATAAACCTTCGGCAGGTCCCCTTGTCGCTACTAACGGCTTGACAGTTGGACGTTAAGTGTCGCCGTTCAAGGTGTATGCATGCCTCCGAGTCCGATCGATGTCGCAGACTGGTCAACCCTGACCAGAGGGGTGGATTCGGACTGCGCAATCTGGTTGCATCTGCGACTCTGGCTGCAAGCTATCCGCAGCTGTCATCGACTCTACTCGTGGCAACGACACTCTGTTGACGGCTGCAAGATAAGGCAACAGTCGAGAATGAGTCCATGGATCAGAGGCAAGTTGAGAGGGCCCAGAAGAAGCTCGACAGTGAGTACGCAGGCTCTGGGGTCCCAGTCCCAGTGTGCTGAACTTGCTCTGAATGTGTCGTTCCTTTGAGGCAAGGGGATGCGTGCAAGCCTCATCTATGAAGTCTTCAGGAAAACGCCGCAGCCAGGCAGCTTGACCGCTCTCCGATGCGCATTATTCTTGAGCTTTCCTTTGTGGGAAAGGTGGGCCAGATGGGGCAAACGCACCTTCTCGCAAAACGTGGGAGAAGGCATCTGCGGTTGTTCGTGCTGTGTTGCAATATGCAGATGTGGCTCCACTTGTCATTGGTCGCAAGCAAGTGTCATCATAGCCGGCAGCTGGGACTGGGAGCCTGGAGAGAATTTGGTCTTTCTGAGTTTCGAATTGCTCTCGCAATTGGCCCCACGAGTTGTCGACGCGTGACCTTCGATACCGTTGCTGTATGTATTTGACCCACTGGGGTGAGGAGGCTGCTCTTCCGGGCACGATCCTTTAGACAGTTGTCGGTTGGAAAACGTTGTAAAGAAATGACAGCCGCCTGCAAGGCTTCTCGTGCAGAAGATGCGATTGAGCCTTTGTCGTCCGTGCTTTCGCGTTTCGGTGGCTGTCAGACCTCCGATCTCGTGCATCGTTGCCGTTCGCCCAAGTACCATGCCTCCATTTTGCCTGACTTTTCGCATCGTGCTTTCGAAACAAAGAGTGCCGTCGATTCCCGCTTCGGAAAGAAATGGCCTTGTAGGATGTCATCGAACTGTCCGTGCTGGTACTTGTAGTTGTTTCGGCCTTTACCAGCAAACGCCGAGTCCACCCTTTAGCCACCTTGTCCACAAATGTCCGGCAGCAGCATTCGAACGCTGAAGAGGAACTCACGCGGGAATGGGCCAATCGGAAGCAGATCCCGTCCCACAGAGGGGGCGTTTCGGACGACCGGGGAGGGCTGCGACTTGTGTCGGAGACCTTGACAGTTTCTCGTCTTGGTGGCAGTGGAAGATGCAGCCAGAAAGTGCGTAACGAGTGTTTCCGATGCTCTTCGCAATGTCCGATCTGTCACAGCGCCACATGTATCTTGATTGGAATCTCGATACATTCGTCAGAAGCCTGAAGCGAATGGCAGGTGCAGCTTCGAGAGCCCGATGCTGAGCTTGACACGCTCTGGGCTCCGGAGCGGTGCAACTGCCATTGTGGCTGCCGCGCCGAGCTGGGCGATGGCGAGGGGAGCCGCTGCAAGGACGCTTCTCGACAAGTCGCGACTTCGTCACGGCCCCTGCAGCCCCTGCTAATCCTGAGTCCTCAGGACTGTCGCTCTCAAGGGCCAAGGTGCAAGCCTCGGACACGCACGAGACAGTTGCAGTACTCCGATGCTGACTCGGTGGAAGTTCCCACTTTTTGCCGTCAAAATGTTCCCCAGCGGTAGAGTTTTCGACGAAAGCAAGGCACCGGCGGTTGAAGCAGAGCCAAGCAGAGCAGAGTGTCGTGCTTGGCCGCTTTTGCAGAGTCCAATCTCAATCCTGCTGGGATCCTAGTACTAGTGCGGCACAGGCGTGCGTGAGCAGTCTGGTACAAGGCTGGCTGCTGTTGCACGAGCTTGCTTTGCATAGGGCGGCAAGCAGCAGGGAGTCTCTGGAGGGTGGCGATACGACGCAGCCAGTCCACACAACCAATCACAAAATGTCGTCCAATCCTGCCAGCTGTGTGTACCATTACAGAGCTTTTGCGGCCGACCATCAAGCAGTTCCACATGATGTGGCGGAATCGATCCGACATCGCATGATGCGAAGTGTGGGTTCCCACCTAAGGCCGTTCATTGTTTGCGACTGTCCGCCAGACCAATCCAAGTTGTTGGCTGTAGGGTCCGGGTGGCTTGCGAAGGCGACAGTGTACAGTTGGGGAGAAGCGAAGATGTTCGGGTACCGTCTGTGCCTACAAAATGCGAGCCATCCTAGCCTTTCATGCTTGATCGAGGCCACGGAGTCGCAGCAGGAGCTGGCAGAGACCACGTGGCAAAGGCCTGAAGCGAAAGGCCATGATCTTAGGGCATGCTGCGACATCGAGAGGGTCAGCTGTGATGGGTTTGGCCTCGGGGTGCTTCTGATGTGGGGGAGTTTGGGAGTCAGGGTGTCTTAGCAGGTAAAGTCCCGGCTCTATCGGAATCCCACCAAAATCCTTTTGCAGGTTGGGAACAAGAATTAGTCTTGATCAGTTGTGTGGAAAGTGTTGACGCCAGCGTGTGCGCATCTGGTGGTAGTGGCGAGACATGGCGAGACCTTCTGTGCAGAGTTTCTCTGCCAGGCTTCCAGGAGGAGTCGCTCTACCAGCAGCTGATGAAGCAAAGGCAGGCCTAAGGGGACGTGGAGAAGGTCGAGGTCATGTGAGTCATGTTTCCGCCCAGTCCAGTGGCGGATCAATGCATCCTTGGCTCCGGTCAAGCGACCGCAGATTTGTACAAAAGTATGCAAGCGTTCAAACACGGATGGCGTTCTCCTATCTTCTTCTGGATGACCCTTCTGCGCAAACTTGTAGACCCCTGTTTGCCTCATGCACCTGCTGCCACGACTGCGCTCTGTCGACTTCTCTGCAGCGGCCGCAGCATCGCAGCAATCGGGCAGAGCAAGATGGACGTGCTACTTTGTGTTGCATTGCCCAAGCTCTCGTACAGTTGCATGTGAAACTTGAGTTCTTTTCTGGCTCAGGCATGCCTCTCGAAAGATAGCAGGAAGCATGATTTGATAGCTGATGAATGTTCCTGGGCCAGGGGATCCGCAGGAACCCACGTGCCCAAGGGATCTGTGCACTATGTTACTGTGGGGCAATGACGTGACGCCGGGTTCAAGGTCAGAGGAGAGAGTGACCGGTAGTATGTTTCTGCGCTCTGGGAATAAAAACGTTCCGACACAAATTGAAGGTGCTGGTGATGCAAGACTGCGGGGATCGAGGTGATGCTGAACAGCTAGCCCTCCAACTCAAGGACGGACGGACTTCGAATGCACTGATTCACGAACATTTGTCTTTGCGATGAGGGGCTGCTGCGTGACAAAACTATGACGCATAACCAGCTAGCGTCCTGTCCTAAGAGGGTTCGCTTGATGCCATCGTGCAAACGGTCACTGATGAAAGTGGCCAGCATGGTCAGTCGCCCAGGTCCTGCTACAGCATCAGTCAGGGCCGCAGCCTCGTGCAGAAGTTGAAGGAGATCAGTCGAGACGACCAGATGACGTTGCGCCCTAAGACTCAAGAAAGAATTATGGGTGCCACAAAGCGGACCCGCTCTCTCCCCAAATGCTGAAGAGCTTATGACACATGCAAGTAACGGCAAGTGGGGGCCTTCCCAGCCTCGGCCGCCTCGGCGTCTCCTTAGTGGACTGGTGCGGCTAGGGCCGGAGAAGCGGCTTGATCTCACAGCTGCATTCGGTCCACTCTCGCTTCTGCTCCCCATTCCACCTAGGCTGGCGGCCTTTGTGCATGAGTTTCCAGAGCACTTCGAAATCGTCGACAGTAACCGGCTCAAGGTGCGGCAGACACCAATGCCAGAGACACAGATGTGGAAGGTCCTGCACTAGACCTGCTCTGCAGGCCAGACCTTCACAGCAGCCTGAGTCGAAGGTGCAAGATTCGATTTCACGCTTTTGAGACTCGAGAGAGCGGCGGACTTTGAAGGCGCCCAGGGCGCTTCCCGAGCCGGCGCACGGCCCCGCCGAGCAAGAGCGAGAGCAAGGCCTCGCCCTCGCCGAGCCGGGCTCGCCGATGCGCTACTCGGAGCTCTCGCGGAGCCTCCGAGCTCTCCTGGCTCGGCCCCTCGGCCTTGGCTCCGCCGTTTCGGCATATGTTTTGCCTTTGAAACTCCGAGTTCTAGGCCGGGGCCCTTGTCCTTGGAAGAGCTTGACGCCCTCTTCGTGGAAAGGCCTGGGCGGCACCACACGTTCCGCAGCAGACTTCATGCCTGCAATGGAGGTACAAAACGTCGGTCTCTGCCGTTGCTGGAATGTCCCTGGTGGAGTATTTACAGAGGAAGGACAGCCTGTTCGAGTATGACCCCGTGCAGCAGACCGTAAAGCTGTTGGATAGGGGTGTGGAGGCCTCAGCAGCTTTCACAGCAGGTGAACCCACTCTTGCCGGAACGTTTTCATGCAGAAAAGCGTTATGAGCGGAGACCTTCCTGTTCGCATGGATCTGAGGCGACCGTTGCGGCGGCTGAGATGGATGAGAGTTTCGTTTCCACCTAAGAAACCTTGTGCCTTCCTGTGTGAAATAGATCTTCTGGCGTCCTCGAGGTTGTGAGGGAGTTCATTCAACTCATAGAGGCAGCGGCAGTGTTTGGAGACGGCCTTCTGCCATACTTACGATGCGCAGTCTTTGGGCCCCGTCACCTACATCTCCACACTCTGCGGCAAGTTCATTCAGAGGCCACAGCCTTCAATTGGAAGGAGTGCCTGGCTGGCTCTTTCTCTTTCGGTGGGCTGTCCCTTTGTCAGGAATGGGACCTCGGTAACCAGTGTGATCTCCAGTCGACCTTTGGATCTCTTCAAGCGGCACCCAGACTCCTTCCTTGTGTTGGGAGCTGGCAACGTCACACTGAAGAAGTGGCCCCTGAATGGAGCTGCAGGTCTAATCTTGTGAGCAGCTTGAGCACAGGTACGAAAGCTTGCCAGAAGTCCAACGACTGATGGAGACGGCAGTTCCAAAGGCTTGTTCACAGCCCGAAGCCTCTTGTCTCACGCTTCTCACGTCTGAGAGGCTCGCCGCGGCTTGAAACCTGCGGAGGCTGAGGAGTGGACTCAGTGCCCAGCGCAGAACTTCACAGATGCTCACTGCAGGAGGCCACCTTTGAGGTTCCGGACATACTCACAGAAGAACATGTTGTGGAGGATTGTGCCTTGAGATCCTGCCACGACGTGTCGACCAGAGCAAGTGTGACTTGCTTGAAGGAGTTTCGACGCTTAATTCTTGCAGACGGTGTGGACTCCGCTGCTCAGCCACATCTCTGCTTCGTTGCGAGGCTGCTGGGGATACTGACCATAGCTGTGAACGCATGAGGTGTACATTTCATCGCTTTGTGGGCGCTTCTTGACCCGCTGGCCTGTTTGTTAACACAGATTAAGGAAGCGTTGCAGTGCGCACTTAGCTGAGTTCTAGATGACCCACATCTTGCGTGGCGCCGTCAAAGAGAGCGATTCGCACACTTCTTCCTGCCACTGGCCGAAGCCCCTTTCGAGGGATCAGACTGGCCAGGCAGCGCTTCAAAAAGCCGGTGACTGCCATCATTGACGGCAAGCCTGCAGAGTTTTTACGCAGGCTGCCATCGAATGGGCCATGTTTGTGTGTGTGTGTGTGTCAAACCCTGTCTCGAAGGGCTGGGTGCAGTGAGTCGCTTGAAGCTATGTCAGCAGGGGCATGTGGCACTCATGTCCTACCACATGCAGCGAAGCTGTGGACATGAGTGGGAGGCGAGAATTGGTCATTCTCGTGTAGTTGCAAAGAGGTGCTCATGGGTCACGTTGTGGCAGCTTGGGAACCCATCGGTAGATGTGCAGAGTTCAATGCACTGCGATCTTTGACGCCAGTCGGATGAGTTAGACTGACGCGTTGCTGTGTGACCGTGGCTTACTGTTTTGAGTGTGTTGACAGTACATGTTAGGTCTCAATCTGACTGATTCTCTCCTGAGATGAACGATTGAACAAGTGCTTCGAGACCTGCGACACATTGTGTCAAATGTGTGTGTGTGTGTGTGTGTGTGTGAGTGTGTGTGTGTGTGTGCGTGTGTGTGTGTCTGTGGGTTTTTGTTTGCATCCTCGTTACAGTTACTTCCAGCGTTCCAAGCCAGCTCCTGTTAGGTATCCTGAGATCTTTGTCATGACCGGTGGCGGAAACGTGGGTCTTCGTGAGGCCGTGATTGCGCAAGCTCCCCGAAGATTCAGCTGCATGCGGTACCTTTCAGGTTCTGGGGGCAGATGCCGTCTCGGTCCTGCTAATGCCTCAGAGGCTCTACCCGACATGTCACATGTGATGCATGGAGGCTGCTGGACCCGGTCTGCACCATGTCATGACGTGCCGGGCTTTTGCGCACTCTTCACGTTTTGAAGACTTCGAGATACTCTCTGAAGTCGGATTTCACCGGGTTGGTGATCGCAAGGATAGGCCAAGGCAGTTGGTGGCACAGTCGGCTTCAAGAAAAGTCCGCAACAGCTTCGATGCCAAGAGACACTGATCTGTGCAGCCCAATCTCGTCGGACCATGTCGAGGAGCTTGCTGATGCCTTTACGGTTCCGCGTCGCGACAAGTTGCCTAGTCGCTAAAGCGCTGCACAGACAGAGCCCGCCTTGCGAGGACGCAAACCACCAAGGTGGGAGCGGTAAACAGACGGGGCTGCCTTCGGTCCCCTTCCCCTCAGGCTGGTCGTCTTTGATGCTCGCCGGTGCACGGATCCCCTTTTCGACGCTTCTCTCCAACGACCATCCGTGCGAGTGCCCTCCGAAGCACACCCTTCACGATCTGTTTCTTCTTGAATTCTCCAACAAGACCACAAGATACATCAAGATACTGCTTTCGGGGGCAGTGATTGTCCATCCCTGCACGGTCCATCTTGCTTCGATCAGAACTTGTCAATGGCTATCCAAGTAGTATATGAGGCGTTCCTCTGCCGTCGAAGTTCTGAAACGTTTCCGATTCGACCTCAATTTTGCAGAGGCCAATGGCCAATGGCCAATGAATCACCGCTTGACACCACGACGATCCAGGAAGCTGCATTTCTCAGATGGGTTCAATAAGGCTACACAGTCGTTGCGGCGCAACATGCAATAAATGGACTCCCCTGCCCCAATGCTTTCGGAGACGCAAAGGGCACACATCTCAGGCCTCCACCAACACGTACAAAGCCCGTCCAAGATGCCCCTGGGCTGCAAGCGACTCATGCAGTGAACTGTTGACAAGAGGAAGTCGTTCTGCTCACAAGGACACAACAGCGCTGCCATCAGACTTCAAAGACAAGGAGACAAGGAGAGCTAGATGGAGCCGCTTAACATTTATTGCGCAGGACTTTCGTGACATAGACTGCATCTTCGATGAAGAGATCCAGAAGGACCGCAGAATCAGAGAGATGCTGAGCTGTTCTTTCGAGCGCACATGGCTGCAGGATGTAAAAGAGATGTTGGAAGTCCTCCGTCATCAGCTTGAAAAGGCATGATTGCTGTGCACGTCTGTCTCCGTACTGCAGTAAGAAGCATTCATAACTTCAGCCAGGTGTCCTTCCTGGCGGTTGACTGCGCTGTGGTTGGAGGCAGACCGATAGCATCTTCTGGCAATCTGCCGATTGCATGTTGTGCTCCGTAAGACGTGCGAGGTCCTCTGGGCCAGGGCTTGCACTGCCGTCACGGTGCCGAAATAGTCCTCTTTGTGAGGTACGCAGGCAGCCGTGTAATGTCCAAGCTGGAATCAAATTTGCACAGGCAACTGCCGTTCAAAAACTTCTCGCAGTGGCTGCCACATCTCGTGGAGACGCTGACGCCGGTGCCCCTCTCAGCCGAACTTGAGCGAAGAGTTGACTAGTGGGAAGCGCAGTCAGATCAACCATTTCGAATTATTTGGACAGCACCGCCTTGCCGAGGTTCTGCAGTTTCAGCTGGGCCAGCTTGCTGCCCTAAAAATTGATCGTGTCAAGGTGGGCTAGCGCTTCCGATGCCTTTGATCGCGTGTGCTTGCTCCTAACGCGACGAAGAGCTGCGGCCTCCTTGCATGGCCCGATCGAGGCAGACAGGGATCGCGTACACTTCGATCTTCTGGCAGAGGGGCTCTCCATTCCCATCGAGGCCGGGAAGATGTGCGAGCGCATGTGCTACAGAGCGCGATGACGCGGGAGGTCTTGCTGTCGCCTATCTTCAAGAGCCGTGCTCACCTGATGGAGTGAGCCACCTGCATGGCACTCAATCTTTTGGAGACATTTGGTGCGCTCGTGCAGGTGTATTCGGGATTCACCTCCAGATGAGCGCCTCTACTTCTATGCCGCCTTCGTGCGAGAAAGGAATGAGCTGATGGCCGGACAAAGTGCTGATGTGAAGGAGCCTGCTCACTTGGGGCCTGTTGTGGCTGTACGCATCAAGCAGCTTAATTTGACCCTTCATCTGCAGGCCGTGGTGAATTTGATGCTGTGGTGGGTTTCCGTGCAGCCGTGGTCAATCGTACACTGCTCAGCCTTCCGCCTTCGGCTTTCCGACTCCACACTTTCCACAGTCCTCGAGCCGAGGCGTCGGCGCGCCCGACAAAGTGGCTCGTGCAGCCCAGACCTCAGCCTTTCGGCTCCTTCAGCGCAGTGGAGAAGGGCCTTGCCTTCGCACTTGCGAGGCTCCTGACGCTGCGCAGCTGCCGGAAGGTCCAGAGCGATCGCAGCAGGCTTGTGGCGGCGGTCCTGCGGAGCTTCGCGGATTTGGCGTCGCTGAAGGCACGGCATTGTGTAATGTAACAAAAGGCATGCTTCTGTACGGTTCCCACTGGAGGAGCTCTGGGAAGACGCCGACGCATCTCTGTGTCTCTACGTCTCCCAGGATGTGTGGAAACCTTTGCTTGGACAGAGACCGCTGGTCATGGAACGCTTCTCAGTTTTCAGGCTTCCCCAGTGTCGTGCCCACTGCTCCTGGGCAGAGTTGCATGGGGCCTGTTTCGAGGATCCCGTAAATCCATTCTGCAATCTCCTCGACGGTGCTGGGCCCGGGCTTGTTCATGTCGAGCTTCCATTTCGCTTTGTCAAGCTCCATGTGCCTCTCACGTCGCCGAGGTTTCGATAGCAGCGAGCTGATTGAGTATGCTCAGCCGCCGGCGTGTTGGAGCGTCTTCAGCGGCCATGCAGCAGGCACCGGCCTGACTTCATATTTCGAGATGAAGCCGTAGCATCCCACATAACCTTGTGCCAACTCGGGTGCTGGGATGAAAGCACGGCCACCCGAAAGACTTTGCCAACTCAGGCCGGCTGGGCGGTGCATTGTGACAGGAAAAGGCAGGTGTTCTGTGCAAGTGTTCAGATGTGTCGCTTCGTGGGGCTGCCGTGTTGATCAGGTCGCTCTCAGCAAACCGTGCTCTATGCCGGTGTCGAGTTCGGATGGTTTTTGAAGTACTGCAGCGTCAGTCGTTCAGCCTGTTTTTTTCCCCAAAGCTGGAGAGTCTCGTGCATGGGAGAAGTCGAAGTCTGTGGAAGTAAGACTGCCGTGCAGTGCATCCTGACTTGCATCAATGGTATTGCGTGCCCTAGTGCGGGATTTGCGAGCTGCGTTCGTCATTTGCACTGGCATCAAGTTGGCTCAAGAAGTGCCATCTCCAGTCCAACTGCTTAGCAGTAGCAACAATGGGCTGCGGCGCTTCTTCTGCGCATGGTCCGCTTCAGTCTTTCTTCGCTTTTGTTTATTTTAAAAGTTTTGTTTACAGCTGGGTCTCCTCCACTCTGCATGGGTGCATTCTTTCAAGTGAGGAACCTCCTTATGTACCTCACCAAGATGCGCCGGATCCCAAAGCCCCTGTGGCGGCCAAGCACGAGCAAGTGAAGGTGGAAGGCGGGGCTGGCTTCACCGTGGCCAATCAAGCCTTCCGAGCCCACGAAGGCGCGAGGCACTTCTCCCTTTCTCACCCTTTTCTACTTTGAGCCTGTCATCGCCAGCCCCTGCTCAGGTGATCCAGTGCGACCGAAGGGAGTCGGATTCCTGCCCTTCGTTCGCTTCGACACGGCTGCAGTACCGCCGCAGATTAAGGGTGGCGACCACATTTATTTGCTCTTTACATACTCGGAGGCTGCTATCGAAGGCAAAGAAGACGGGACTGTGTCTGCTGAAGACAAGGAGCTCAAGAGTTCCTGCGTCTTCCGAGTTTGGCGGAAAGATGGAACCAACGCCGTGTGCAAAGATGGTGACGACGTTTTCTTTGAGCACGTGGACACGGGCAAATATCTGGAAGGAGCTACGGACACGAAGCCGTTGTCTCTAGCAGACAAGGACGAGAACTCTTCAGGGCAGCTTTTTGGCTTCTTCAAGCAAGGCCGGCCCATGGAGATGAAGCACCGCGATACGGTGTACCTGCAGACGTGGTTGCACAACTACGTGGAATACAGGCACGCCGTTTGCATCATTAGCGATCCAACAGGGTCATGGGATGTCACGTCACGGGGTGAGGGGCAAGCGACTTGAAGGGTTTTCGCATCTAACTTGCGCTTGTCAGACTGCAGGTACTTTGAGGACAGCAATCTGTATGCCAAGCGATGGCAGCGACGGGAGCCACAAACCCTGACTGTCCTCAAAAAGGCTGTGTTGGACTCGTCCACGACAGAGGTCGCCCGAAAGTTCCAGTTCCAAGCGTTTGATCTCGACGGGAACGGGACCGTTAGCAAGAGCGAGATCGACATGATGGTGACGCTCGTCAGAGGCGCTGAGCCGACTGTGGAGGAAATCGAGGAAATCATGGTGAAGGCGGATCCTGCACCTTGTCCTTAACAGTCTTCGATGAGCTTCCACTCTTTGGTTGCATACTGCATTGCTTTTGGTTGTGCTCATGCGTCGCCCGAGGCCCACACCGGCAACATTCCGTTTCCTTCCTTCGCTTCCTGGGCGGATGCCGGTGGCATGTCGGAGGAAGAACTCAACCACGCCGAGGTGCTCGGCACCTCGGACTGGCGGTTTGATTTCACTCTGCTTTCTCGCGCGACATGTCTTAGCACAATCTGCACAAGGAAACGTCGCTCAGCGATGCTACGACTCTCTGCACGAAGAGAAATGCCTCGTCGAGGCCTGGCTCGCCAGAACGGCAGGGAGAGGAGGGAGCCCGGGAGCCCTCGCTTGTATCTCGGAGGGAGCTTGTCTTGGAATCAGGTGCTGGGCACCATCGACGGCATGACTGTCCAAGGAATGGTGTCTCAGTATGCAGAGAACCTCAAAGCAGGAGCTTTGCGTGTGTCACGCAACCCCAACACAGATCCTGTTTTTGGGTGCTGCTCCTTGGCCAGGAAGCGTCAGCGATCGGATTGTGGAGAAGGCAGCCGCTGAGTCCGAGGCTCAGCTTGGCGAAGCCCGATCCGAAGCCCAAGCGGCTGAAGCGCGGTGGTGCAGCGGCTGAGGTCGGATGGCTGGTTCTTCTCCGGCAACTGGAAGAATGCCATGAAGGCATTGCTGGAACCCGAAGTCGATCTCTGGGTTCGTTGCCTGAACGATGCGATGAAGGGCTGGGGCACCGACGAGAACTCGTTGTCAGCACTTGTTTGCACTATCCCGGAGCGGCTACGCATTCCCATCTTCCTGAAGTATTACGAGACGGTGGGCAAGGGCCTCCTTGAGCATATCGAGAGTGAAACCTCCTTCAGCTACAAGAAGGCCCGCTTAGCGAGTTCCACAGCGCGCGCTAGGCGTGTTTCCAGTCGCTTGAACCTCGGGCCAGGTCATGACATGGCAAGCAATGGCCCCTGAGGATTGTCGCGCCAAAATTCTGAACAAAGCGATGGTAGGCTTGGGAACGGCTGAAGACCAGCTGATCCGAGTCATTTGCCAGCTGAATTTTGGGGAGCGCAGGGAGGTCAAAGAAGCCTATCAGCGCATGTACAACAGAGACTTGCTGGAGCACATCAAGTCCGAGACATCGGGAGATTTCCAGAAGGCATTGCTTGTCATGTTGGAGGCTCGGCCACCGACTTGTTTGCCGGTGTAGGGCGAGTCTTTAGGCATTTCCATCTGGGATCAGTCTATGCCCAGCTTTGCCATAGTGCGGAGAATGCAGGCGGAAGAAGCGCCGTTTGATCTGGAAGCAGACTGCGCTGCTATGAAAGAGGCTTGATCGTTAGTGGGCCGTGTGTGACTGCGCGGAGCGACTTCCCTTGCCAGGCCATGGAAGGATGGGGAACTGATGAGATGACGCTCACGCGCATGATCTGCAACAAGACGCCACCGGCTTAGAGCAGCAACGGCGGGTGCAGCCTGAAGCAATGCTCTCTCCAGCCCTAAGATTCTACAGCAGTTTCCAGGTCCAGCACGAACATCACGCCTTACAGGAAGTGTTTATTCCTGCATCGCCGAAAGGTCGAAGCAAATGGAGGATGTGAATGCGAAGTTTAAGGAGCTGTATGACAGGCCGATATTCCGGTGCTCCATTGAATCGGACAATTGCAAGCACAGATGGGTCTGTCAGGGATCTGCTGGAGTGGGTGAAGAGTGAGACCAGTGGGTACTACAAAGATACGTGTCTTATCTTCGAGTGGACTCTTGTCAGGGCTAGCACGGATGCTTCCGGAGCTTTGTTCCGACCTTTTTGCACTGAGGTTGGTCGGATGCATCCGTCATCCCATGAAGCAGTTGGCCCACTCAGTGAGGGACTGCATGAAAGGGTGGGGAACAGACGATGAGGGACTCATTACTTGCCTGGTCCACTTGGAAGACTTCAAGAAGGCCGCCCTGATCAAGGAGTACAACCTTGAGTTCGGACGCGATATTTTCAAGGACATCAAGGCCGACACCAGCGGTGCCTACGAGAAGGCATTGTGCAACCTGGTTAAGCCCGCTCCACAGGTTTGGGCGGAGTCCTTGACAGGTGCCATGAAAGGCTTGGGCACGGCTGACTGCCTCTTGATCAACTTCATGGTTTTGGCGAAGGATGACATGATGGATGTCAGAAAGCATTTCCACACTCTGAACAACAAGATGCTAGAAGACTGGATCGAGTCGGAGACCTCCGGCGACTACAAGAACACGCTGCTCATGCTGGCAGGACGAAACAGCGAGGAGACCCGTGGTTGTATGGAGAGACCTCAAGACCTCCACGCACACTGGCGGAAGACCCAAGAAGTTTAGAATTTAGAGCTATGAGCCCCACGATATCACACGATGACTGACACTGAAAGTCGTGAGCTTCTTTCAAACTCTGGTCATGACAGCCGCTGCCTGGTCTGCCTCAGAGTTTCTCCCCTGCTCTCAGGAGACCATCAGTATCGCCCCTGTCTACTGGGCGCAGCGCTGCAAGGATGCCTTGTTCAATGTCTGGAGCCCATGCAAGTCGAAACTGTGTTGCAGGGTCCGAGCAGAGGCCTTTCCATTTTGAAATGGCGGTTCTGGTCGCAAAGCGCGCTGAGGTTGACACAGTGAAAGAGGTTCTTGTCTCGATGCCGGCAACGGCCATCAAGCGGCACACGCAGCTGTACGAGGCGGTGTATGGTGCCTCTTTGAAGGAAGAGGCCCGCGCCTGGAGTCCATATGGATCCTCCTTTGTGTAGAGAGAAAACAGAGCACAGGCAAGCTATTGCAGGGTAGTGTAGGGCTTCGTACGCGGGTGCCTGAAAGTCGGGAAGCTGCGAGATCACCGCTTCAGGTGGAGAAGAAATGCAGCGAGAAGGGGACCTTCTTCTTTTTCACGAACTGGTGGAAGCATGCAATGATGTCTCTTCTCTACATGCCAGTGGAGCTGTACGTGCAAGTCTCAGTCCCTGTGGTCGAGTCCAGAAAGGCACAACACGTTCTGTTATCCACCGAGTCCTTCTAAGGTGAAGGGGCTTTGGGACGCCATGCACGGCTGGGGCACAGATGAATACACTCTTACGGGCTTGGCATCACGACCGAAGAAAAGTCCTCTCTTTGAGGGAACCCAAGCTTTGACTCGTGCCTGAGGTGTGCACCTTGCCTGAGAACCTCTACGAAGAAATCCATGGCCTCTACGAAAAGACCCACGAGAGGCCAGAGCCAGACTCATCCAGACTCTCGGACTGAGCTGATCTTATTTTCACGTGCGGCCCTTGGAAGGAAACTTGTAAATCATATCGAGTCAGAGACTTCCTTCAACTACAAGAAGGTCCTGAAGTACCAGGCCAGGCCGTGGGGGCGCCTGCTTCATTTTGCGTGCAAAGCTCGGGGTGCCCTTGGCGGTGAGGCCATGCCTTGGGCAGAGAGTCGCGCAACCGCCTTGCATGGTGCGATGGCTGGCTGGGGCACATCCGAAGATCAGCTGGTTCGAATCATCATCTGTTCCACCTTCAAGGCAGCGGCTGCTGACGGTGAGGGGGAGGGGGGGTTCTTTGCCCCTGAGCCTAAGCGCCTCTGCAGGAGCGGGCCGTCATCCGGGAAACCTACAAGAAGATGCTTCCTTGCATGCATTTCGGTACGTCTTTTTTTTGAGTTTAGCAGTTTAAGCACCGCCTTGAGGTTCAACCGAGACCTGATTCAGCACATCGAGTCTGAGACGAGTGGAAACCTGAAGAACATCCTCGTCGCTGTGCTGAAATGCACACACCCCAAGGCCTCAGTCGACTATGACGCAGATTGTGAGAATCTGAAGAAGGCCATGGACGGAATCGGAACCAATGAAAAGGCAATCATACAGATTGTTGCTGGCAAGACACCCCAACAGATGGAGACCCTCAAGGAGAAGTACCAAGAGAAGTTCGGGGAAGATCTCTTTGCGAGAATCGACAGCGAAACCTGGGATTATGGAATGAGCATGTTCATGACACCCAACTTCAGGGCGGCTATGCTGGGTTTGATGCGGTCGCCCTCTGAACGGCTCGCTTGTGCTGTCCGGGATTGCATCGTCGGTTGGGGAACTGACGACACAGGTCTCATCACCTTGCTTGTCCATCTGTCAGAGCGACAGCGGCGCGATCTCGTGGACAAGTACAAGGAAATCAAGAACGGGGGTGACATCTACAAGGCCATTGAAGGTGATACAAGTGGTGACTACAAGCGTGCGCTGCTCGCGTTGGTCAAGCCTCCCCCAAGAGTATGGGCAGAAGCCTTACTTTCCTCGATGAAGGGTCTGGGAACATCTGACAACCTGTTGATCAACTGGATGTGCATTGCAAAAGAGCGCATGGATGAAGTCCGAGAGCACTTCAAGGAGCTAGATGGTCGGGGTCTGGCTGCATGGATCGCCAGCGAGTGTGGGGACAACGATTACAAGGACCTAAAGGTTTTCAGCGTATTTCCTTGCACCAGAAGGAGTTCTCTTCCGGACATGATCCTTCAATGCACCCTTTAGAACCGTAGAGCCGGGAGTCTCGTCTTGTGCGGCATTCAAAGGTTGATGAGCCCATGTAGACGGTGAATTTCATCACCTGACAGGACACATTGGTGCGGTTGGCGAATCGGCGCTGCGAGCGCTTCTCAGGCCAGGAGGTTGGCCTCAGCATCGCGCCGCCTATGACCAAAGAGGATGGAGCCGGGGGGCCCGGACTGCGGAGTGCTCTAGACAGGCTACATGAGAACAGAGACTCTTGGGGAGAGATGGGGGATTGGGGGATGTCTTGGTGTTCCACGTCGGTGAGCTGAGATTCTCAAGTTCACGACTACCTTCAACAAGCTCTGCAAAGCCCGCCGAGAAAAAGGTGACAACATCATTCCCGGCGAGGAGGACCAGCAGGACCAAGCCCAAGCTGCATTCTGCGAGTTTTCTGTGTTCCGTGACTGTGGTGTGCCATGTCACCAGAATGAGTAATGCTCGAGCAGGCCATGGGTAACGCCTTTTTGTACTACGGCTCCTTGTCCAGCTGCGCTCCGAACCTGGACATTCCAGGCCTGTGGGACCTGACCAATGCATGTGGCTTCCCACCTGGAGATGATGGTCCGGACCTTGTGGCAACTTTCCACGAATGGGATGTCAGTGGTACCGGTGAAATCACTTGGAACGACTTCGTCCGGGAGATGACGACTCGAATCAACGACCCTGGCCACTTCAATGCGGATCCGCTCCCCGAGAGCATTGACCAGATTTCCATTCCAGACAAGCCCCTGGGTGATGGCTACAAGAGCTTCATCAATAGCTTCAATGCGTCAGATGCAGACTACGAGGAGTTCGACGGTGACTCTGGAGCGCCAGCTCCACCGGCCGCGCCGCAAGCTGTGGACATGTACGCAGCATTCACGGACGGAAGCTGGAAAGACGTGCTCGCCGGCGTGGAGCCGGAGTGTGATGGCGCAGGCTCGGTCGATCGCATATTTCGGTGCGATGTTTTCTCCACTTTGGCTTTGCCAGGCCTCCTGGCTGGGCCTGGCCCTCATTGCCTTTCTTTCCGGTGCTGGCAAGAAGACCAAGCAGTCTCTGCACAGGCTCTGGGGAGACTGCATCGCGGCTGCTGTCCGGGTGGAGTGCACCGAGGAGGGGATGCCTCTGACCTTCTGGAAGATTGAAAAAAGAACCCGGGATGTGGCCCAGGACTGGCAGGGCCGCTTTCCGGATGCTCCTGTTGGCCTCGCCACTCGGTACAACTGTTCTGCATGGACATGATGCCGCCTGATACCTAAAGGGAAAGGTGCGTCAATACCTATATTGGGAGCTTTGCATGTTCTTGAATGTGAGCAAGCACCGTCTTGCGAGCAAGCTCAAGCTCATGTGTTCAGTCATTGCATCTCGGCCTCGTTTTTTGTAGTGAGCTAGTGCGTTTGTTTGTCCTCCCCCTTTGATGTTGCAGGTGATCGATCATATGTGCTCAGTCGGCCATGACGGCTTCGTTGGACAGGCAGAACAAAAAGAGCAGGCCGGGCGCTGTAGTGACTCTTTGCTTCAGGAGTTGAGGAGATACAGTGTCCTGACCCAAGACAAAGCTCGTCCACCAGGTTTTTCTGACCTGTTACTATCAAAGAGCCTAAAACTTTGTGCGGCCAAGAGCTTTTATGCCATGCGGTTCTGTTGTGTTTGGGTATATGGGAGGCCTGCAAAGCAGCTCTGTGAGTGGCTCGTTGTCGCCTAACACAGGCGGGAAACAGGCACATGTTTCACCTCTCGCACCCAGGAAGGTCCCGACAGGACCACGGTGAATGATAGCGACTGCGGCGCATTGGGTGTAACCCCCTGCACATGGCGCTACTTGAGACGAACACGCCGTATTAGTTCCAGAGGAACCATCCAATGAGCTGCCGCGTCTTTGCTGCTTTCGTTTGACGATGTCGTCCACCTCTTTGAGGTGCGCCACAAGCGTGACGGCTCGCAGCTGCATGATTGCTTTGAACTCCGGACTGCCAGATTGGCATGATGCAAAAGAGCTTGTTTTGAAGCCTGGTCCCGATCCGAAGACTTTGTGCGTAAGCTTTAGGTGGCGATAGCTTGCTGGTCCGCAGCCATTGGAGGGATGGACGAGGATCAAGCCTGCAGCATCCTGGCAGAAACGCTACAAGCAGGATAGAAGAATCCCTCCATGATTTCGATGCCCTTCTTTCATATTGGGCGACTACATGTTGGGAGCAGACGCATTCAGACTCTACCAAGCGCAGGTCAGCCATGCAAGTACCATGTGCTTCTTCAACATTGCTCGTTGGAATGTAGTTGTCTTATATCATGCAGCGGGTCTCTCCTGTGCAGCCGTGCGGGCATCACTCGCTGTTCGACCGAAGCCCGTCACGAAGTGACGCTAGGCCTCGCAGATCATTGCAGCTGCAACGCTGGGATCCCGTTTGGTGCATTCCGGCCTGGCAGTGGAGACTGTCGGCAAGCCTGCTGGCACTTGGCAGCTTCAACAAACTTGCTGCTTGTCGACCCAATTTTCGGGCTGCTCGGCGGGCAACCGCGGAGAAGGCCCGGGCCTGACCACTGCAGTGGAATTTTCCATGGGATTCTAGGGGCTTGGTTTGCAGGGGGGCCGATCCGTCAATGTGTCGCATGTGTCTGAAGGCCTTTGATGTGGCTGAGCGGCGTCCCGGCAGCAAACTTCGCAGGGACCGATGCATTGCTGTGGTGTTTTCTGCGGGATTTAACACCTGTCAAGACCTGCCGAATGCCCGACAAGTGAATAAATTCCAAAAGAAGCCTCAGTGCTGAACTTGTTTCCTGATGCCTTCACGAGGTTTGTTTCCCGCTTCAATGACTACTTTGTGCTCTGGCTGGTTCTCGTGACTCTGGTTTCTGTGGCACGCCCAGAGATGCTTGGTCGACAGTTCAGGGCTTCAGTTGTTTGCCATGGAAACCGTCTCCCAGACCGCAACCAAGGACTTTCACTTGGGTGAACCAGGAATGGTTCACATGGCTTCTGGGCCTCTTAATGTTCAGCGTGGGTCTCTCGCCTGCAGGTGTTTCGCGCTAGACCACCTTTTTTTGTCTTCGCTGCATTCTGGCCCAGAGTCCGAGGCTTGACCACATCAGTGGATGATTTTCGCTCGAGCATCAGAAACTGGCCAGCCGTGGTGAAGCGCTGAGCGGGCGAAACGCTTGGTGGTAGAAAAATAGACAAGAAAAATATTCGCTCCGTGGTACGGGACTCGTGGCTCATGCCTGTATGTCGCAAGGTCATCAATGCAGCCGCCTGCTTCTTGCTCATGCCGGTGGTAGCCTAAGCCCGATTTCGTCGCGGGTGTTTCGGCAAGAGCTTTTGCAAGCTTTCCCAAGCTGGCAGGCGCTGGCATACACTTTGGCCGCCTTGATCAGGTGCAAAAACGGGCTTCTTCAGCTTAGGGATTCCCGGGCGTGGTGCAGCGAGTGTGGGATTGTGGGCCATGTGCACGTGTGTCCACGTGTCCCTTGCGCGCTCGGCTCGCCCCGCCTGCCTGCAGTGCCGATGCGCCAACCCTGGCTGGCTTGGTGCTGATCGGGTCGATCAACGGTGGCCACACCTCAAACCTGTGCACACTGATAGCAGCGGCCTGAGGCGTTCGCAGGTCGTTTTAGTTAGGTGTGTTTTTTTCGCCGTCAGGCGAAAGGGGACGTGGCCCTCAGTGTCTTGATGACTATGTCCACTACCTTGCTCTGCATCGTGGCGACGCCGCTGCTGGCTCTGTGCTGAGCTCGCAGTCCACGGCGATCACATCGGCCCCATGCGACCTGCCGAGGCCAAGTTACTGCTGGGCACAGTTGTCTCCGTGGATGCGGTGGGGATCATCCTGTCCACTGTAAAGGTCGAGATCTCAGAGCCGTGTGGGCTTTGGAGCTTGGGTTCCTTCGGTTCAGGTGGTGCTGGCTCCCACAGTCCTTGGCCTCGCCTTCAAACAGTGGCTTCCAAGCACCTCAGAGAGGCTCCGCCCGGGTGCCAAGACAAGGGCGGAATGCTGGACTCCTCCTTTGCTTTCAGGGCGGCAAAGCTTACTCCCGTGCTGGGGGTCTTTGCGACCTGCATCATCGCCGGGCTCCCGGGTGTTCCTGCGCTGAGGCTCGGCCCAGGAGTCCCGTGCTTCTTACTTGGCTCAGGTGGGCTCCTCCGTGGCTTCCTGCCGACCCTACATCCTGTCAGCAGGCTCCTGCCTAGCCTATCCTGGCATCCTAGCCTCTAATCCTTTCAGGCTTTAGTTCTCAAGCTGAAGCAGGGATTTCGCGGGCTGATCCCCAAGGCGCACCGCTGCAGCTGGCAATCCTGGGCCTTCATCTTCTAGGAGGTCCCCTGGATGCCCCTGGTTGGATCTGCACGATCACGTGAGAGTGCCGTTTCAGCCCGTGTCTGGAAGAGCTCCAGGCCTGTCTGGCTACGTGATCTCACAAATGGCAGGGTGGATGCCTCAGCACGGTGCGGAATGCATGAAAGCTTACTTGTGAACTTGCGCGTCCAGTGGGTTTTCGTTCGCCTACTCTTTCGGGCAAGTCTTGGCAAGTTCGGGATGTTTGAGGGCAGATGTCTCTGCAGATTGCGGCAGTGGTCGCATGAAGTTGTGTGGAGTAGGCACTGCAACAAGGGCAAAGCTCCTCCGTTGGACAGCGATGCCGTCGGGCACGAAATCGTAAGAGTCGAGGATGCAAGAGCCAGCTGACAGCACAGGACGCTGATGGCAATGTGAACTGCAAAGAGTTGCGGAAGCTGCAGTGCTTGCGAATGGCTGGTCGCCCACGGTGGTCGGTGCCTGGGTCATCCTGTTTGCCTGCACGTTCCTGTTGCCCCATGGCCGGAATCAATTCCGTGCCTACATGGCATGAGTATCGCGCCCTGGCCTCCACCCGGCGACAGTGCTGTGGTCGTGGCTACGATGTTTTCCATTTAGGTCTCCATGGGCCCAGTGTGATAAGCATCGACAACCTCGTCTGCGGGCTGCCAGCACTGGTGCGCAGGCTTCTTTCCCAAGGCCTGACCGAGTTCCTTAGAAGGGTGCAGGGGGAAATAGTCTTGTTGTGCCTTTTCTGAGCCTTCTGCTGCTGTTACTTTCCGGAGGCCGGAGACGGCCGCAGCTCGTCTTTGAGCCTTCGAGGCTGGCATTTCCTGGTCTGGACTCCCAGGGAGTGCCGAGTGCTCTGCGCCGCGATGTTGAGACCTGTCTCGCACCAGCTGTTCGCGACCACCAACTCTTGAACTTGTTTCAGCTTCCCGCAACGTCAGCTGCCTCGTTCATTCGCTTACTGACAGAAGGGGAGACGAACTGGACTTCAAGCCAGAAGTTCCCGCACATTGACTACGCCGCCAGCTTCGCTGCTACCATGGGTCTCAATGATTTTCGGGGAACGAGTGTCGGATTCTATGCGGCGAGATCACTTGGGGGCACCATGCAACTTCGAAGTCTCCCCGATATGGCCAAGTACAAGCTGCTGTCCTTGGCTCAATATGCATCTGATGGAGGGCCTCTCGAATCGCATGCGCAACTCGTATTCCAGCGAGATGTGCTGCAGAATCGGATCATCTTCTATCCAGCCTGGGTCTTGCACAAGGCGAATATTCCGAAAACAGTGGCTCAGCAATTGTCATCCAACCCGCTGCATGGCCGACTGACCCTCAACCTCTTTTACACCGCCGATGCTGGGACGGACACACGCGTAGTGAAGTGTTCTTGCTTCTGTTGGTCAGCTTTGGAGGGCAAGCGACTCAACGTTGTCCTTCCGATTCCCATTCCGAGGACGACCATCCAGTCCGGCTTGGTCAAGCTCCCTCCCAGGAGCCCTCGGATGCAGAGTTGCGAGCGCACCTCAAGGAAAAGACCTGATGTATCCTGACGTGATCTGACGCAAGCGGCCTAAAAGGTCTGGTGTTTCGACGCTTCCGTGAGCTCTTTGTATCGCAGAGGTTAAGCACGGCAGCTTGCCGAACGGTTGCCATCGAAACCTCCATGAAGAGCAGCGTCCGAGACTCGGAGCGGAGCCGCTGTAGCGGAGGGAGCCGAGCCGCTGTGGGCTTGCTTTCGCAGAGGCCGTGGGCTACCTGTTGGCTGTGCTCCACTTTCAGAACTTCCTCGCCACTCTCTCAGCACTCTCTCGGCACTTCGCAGCATTTCGCTGGTACGTTCGCTTGTGGCAGACGACTGCGAGGTCCGCGTGCCAGCTGCTGTCAGCGTTGCCCTTGCCTCGGGCACTAGCCTTCCCGACCGGGCAAGTTCAGGTCCACTCTTTCGTTCTAACTTCAGGTCTGGAGCGCCGCTGTCGGCAGCGCCTTCGCGGCTTTCTGGGGCAGATCTGGCAAACAAACAGCATGAATCCTGCTCGAAACGGGTCCCACGTTCCAATGAAAGACCGGTGCGATGGCAGTCGCTCGAGATACAAGTATCTTTAAAGAGTGTGCATCATGTGTGCAAGTTTCAGGGTCAAGCAAAAACGCGAAGTGGCTCAGGGCATCGAGGAGAGAAAAGATTCGTCCCGAGACCCCGAGACACGTTACAAGCGCGGCTTCGCTCCGGTTCTTCGACATGTGGGCTTCCTCGCTCTGCTTGCAAGCTACTGAAGAACCGCACTCAAGTCGTGGCAATCTGTGAATAGACAGCGCGGGTTCTGATATCGGCATGCCTCACGCAGCCTTGAAGCTTCAAAGGGCATGCAGAATGCCTTTAGAAACGGGAGATTGAGCTGCTCACAGGCGACCGTGACCGTTTGGCAGAGCGGAAGCAGAAACCTCAGAAACCGGTGCAGGCTTCCCTGAAAGAGCAGCTCCAAGATCTCCAAGATGCCCTACTTCTCTCCATCGCGGTCGAGGTGCACCAAGGGTCTCAATGATCGATGCCCACCCAGACTGGAGTGGTCGTTTCTTGTCAGGAGCCGCGGTGACCGAAGGGGAGGGGGCCGAGACCGGCGCAGGTGCCGGGAGATGCACAGCATCAAGCACTTCGACAACCTTGGGATTCAATGATTCGTCTTCTTCATTCTCCATCTCCCCAGGTCTCCGTCCTTCAGACGTCGAGATGACTCTCGACAGCTACTTGGCTTCACATCATGCTAGTTGTGGCCTCGATCGCTCTCAGCATGCAGTAAAGCCTGTCTCGAAGAGCTTTGGCGAGGCGGTCGCCGCTCACCCGCAGTTCGAGGAACTGTTAAGCAAGAATGCAGCCTTGTGTGGCACGACATGTGGTTGTTGCCAGGCCACGTGCGGAAGGCTCAGGTGGCAGGAGCGATATCGTGTGACCGTGCGACGTCTTATCTTGTCTCATGAGTCGGTTCTCAGTCGAGGACGAACAGCGACAGACGATCTCCCCTGCCTCGGGACATGCAGGGCACGGAAGACGAGCTCTCGAA
The DNA here is from genome assembly GCA_905221635.1 of Symbiodinium sp. CCMP2456. Taxonomy (NCBI): domain Eukaryota; class Dinophyceae; order Suessiales; family Symbiodiniaceae; genus Symbiodinium; species Symbiodinium sp. CCMP2456. Next base: position 64,648 of record CAJNDV010002936.1, read on the forward strand.
ATGTTGCTGGCTTCACGATGCTAAGCGCAGGAGCCGAAATCCGGTTTGGGGTCCCAGCCCAGCGAGGACAGCTTTCAGCAAGCGCTCTTAGTCCGTCGCAGTGGCCGGGTTGGAGCCAGAGGATCCTCCGACCAAAAACGAGATGCCAGCCGACAACTCTGACTCCAAAGGCGCTCGCCGCCAGTCGCAGCTAGCAGTCGCCCTTGCTGTTTGTCTTCGAAATGCGCGAAGGTGGAGAGGTTGAAACGAAGGTTGTCGATGGCATCGTGACTCGAGCAGGGGTCCGCACCCTGAGCCTGGAACATCTTAGAACTGGAGTCCTTCTCTGGCCTACTGTCCCTCCGAGGCACAAACGTACCTGTCTGAGATCTACGTTCCACGCCTGCCTCCTTTGCGACCTGGCACGATCTGTGTCAGAGGACGGTGCTGTGATGGTCATCCAGTCCGAGCAGAATTTGAAGATTGGCATGTCCGGAGGACCACTCCGCTTTGAGAAGGACATCGCTGAAGACGATTGTCGGCGGTTGGCCAACGCCCACGCAGAGGGTGGCTACAAAAAGGTCTGGTCAGTGTTGCAACACCAGTCACACCAGCATAGCCTCGTGCACAGCAGGTGCAAGAGGTGCGAAACATACTTCGTGCAGAAGCAAAGTGAATCCGCAAGTACTGTATGTAGGTAGGTAGAGCATTATTGTGAATTGGCCAGCATCTGCTGAGTTGGGCGGGTATGATATCGTATGATGCTGAAAGCTCAACTCAGTTCATCAGCCCTAGTGAGATCGCGATGTGGCCGTTTCACATCCTCGAAGCTGCGCCCAGCCGCTGCCTAGCGAGGCATTTACGTTTCATGAGGAGGGCGCAACAAAAAGACCAGGAGGAAACTTTCACGGGCTCCCAATTTTGCGGCTTGACTTTGAAAATGGGGCTTCTGCTTGTGAGCGCACTCAGCCCGCCCTGCTGCCGAATGGACAGCTGCTTAGAGATCGTTGTCGCTGCCCCGTCTGCCATCGAGGCGGAACCGGTGGGTCAAGGGGGGGGGGACTGATCTGCACGTAGGGACACGGAAGACGTTAGACGTTGTCTTGCTTGCTTTTGATGCCGACTTCTTGGTCCAGGCTGTTGGCCTTGTGGGATTTCGCGATGCCTTGGTCTTCCATGCAGGCTTCTTTGCTCTCTCTGTGTACTTCAACGTGAATTTCCTGTCAGTGTCATGGCCTGACAGGAAGCGCTGCGAGCCTTCAGACGAGGTGAATTTGTGATGGTTATGGACAGTGACGAGCGCGAGGATATAGTGCAGCTTGCAGCGTCAATTGAAAGCACGTGCTTCGTGGCAACGACTGCGCATGGTCAAGGATGAATGTGATCTCGTTTTTCCGGCAGAGATGGTCACCGTCCATATCTCAATCCTGGCTTGTAGAAACATGGAATTTTGAGGGAGGACGTGTCTACGAGAACAGAGAAGTCCTGGAGAACGAACGGGCCTTGACAGGCCTCGCAAATGGCCTTTGCAATCCGCCACACGACGGGAATTGTTTGTATCGTTGCGGACAAGGCCACGGCTTTGAAAGGTGGAAGTTGCAGTCTAGCGGCTCTTTGATGCCAGGCGAGATTAGAGAAATTCGGGCTCCACCCTGCCTCGGCCTCAGTGTATCACCTTCTGTAGACGGCTATTTGCGTTTTGCAGTTGTGCTGCCTTTTGTGCACAAGCCTGGTCGGAGCAACTTTGCCAGGGTGGTTTGTGCTACTCCAGTGTGCATTCTTGGCTGTATATACCGTGCAACGCAGCTTCAGGAAGAAACCGGTGACATGCATGATTCGGGTGGTGCTCCATCATGTGGGCTCCGGCAGCACCGCGTGCCGGTTTCAGCGGTTCTTGGACCTGCAGTCCCAGATCGCTGAAGATCCCGGCTGCTGACCGCTTCGTGAAGTCTGTGCAGTCGGCCGAAACTGGTTTGCCATGGGAATTTCTGGCAGTTGCAGCCTGGGGGGCACTGTCCAGCCTGAGGCAGGGCAAGCCGGGCTCTTTTGAGAAGCGATGCGAGGAAGTCTCACGATGGTGTGAGCTGCAGGCCTTCCAACATCTAACTGCAATTTCACTGCGAAGCTTCTAATGTTTGCTCTTGGCCGAGTTCAGTGTGCCAGCGGTCCTCTCGTTATGGATGGAGCAGAGTTGTTGGCAAAATGCATTCCAGAGTTCTCGTGTCCGACATTGTCTGACGTATCCCATCACACTGACTACTCGTAATACTTGTATGATTCCACACACGACAGTCAGTCAGACAGTCATCACGTCTTCAAGCATGTCCGTCATGTTGCTCTTGTCAGGCCGTGTGCTTATCTTTGGCGAGGTGCCGCTACTTCCCGGGTCGTGAGATTGATGCGAACAGCGAAGCGGGAGACGACAGCGTATTTCGAAAACCTCAACATCCAATCGACTGGGGATGTGGTGCGCCACTGGGTCCACACTACGTCCGTGTCTGCCGATCTCGTACGAGGGCCCGGTGGCAAGGGTGAAGGCTCCAAAGCTGTTCACAAGGCTATAGAAGAGGCCAAAGCCGTTTGCAACTCGTTTCTTCCAAGAGTTCTACGTGATGAGAAGAGCGTCTCAAAGATACTCGATTTGCTTTGCAATGCCCTGTCCTTAGCCGGGGATCCTTCATCACGTGATGTCTTTGCTGCACTGGAAAGCCTTCTGGTGTCTTTCCACGACAACGCGCCTGTCGCCATGCGGAAAGCCCTCCAAGCCCGCTTCTCGGGCATTGCGGAGTCTTGGATGCACTGATGCACCCGCAAGCAAGTAGTGTAGAGGGTTGATGGAACAGTGAGATGTGCAAGTGCAGACAGGTTTAGCCAGGAGCCAATTTGGCCCAAGACGGACAGTTGGGCAAGTGCTCCACAATCCAAAGAGCTCCAACGTGAGACTATAGCTAACTGCAATTATGAGCCGCTTGCCACGCTCTGGACCCTTTAATTCAGTGGCCGCTCGGAAGTATGCTGCATCACAAGTGCCCCGGCTGCACGAGTCCTGTCGCGACAATGCAAGTTCCAAGCTGCTGGTCACTCAGACGTTAAGGTGGCAGATGCCTTGCATCTGCAGATGCAAGGGCCCAAAGTCCCTCTTCCACCGATATCGCAGGGCAGCCTGAACCTCAGGGAGCCAGTGCGTACAGCACGGCAGGCTACAGCAACGGCTACAGCCACTGCCGAAACGATTATTGAAAGCAAGCCTCAGGCGAAGCGCTCGAATGGGGCTGCAGGTCTTTTGTCGATGCTGGCCATGGCAATGGCGACCCTGGTCACTCGGTGGTTTCAGCCCTCGAAGAGAAGTTTGTCCCGAATGAGCCAAGCTCGAACGGCCCGGCGCTTCATGAGCTACCAGTGGGAAGAGGCTGGAAAGGACGGACGAGAGATTCGACTATATGTTCCCGTGGACGAAACCCTCAAGGAAAAGCATGTAGAGATCGATCTGACTGAGAGCAAGCTACGGGTTGGATTGAAGCTACGAGGGCAAGTCATAGATTCGGACTTGTATGACATGGTGAATCCGCATGAGAGCCACTGGTTCATCGACCAGCATGAAGGGCGCAGATGCGTGGCAGTTACGCTTATGAAAAAAAACATATGGAAGCGGTGGACTTTCCTCACATCGAGTGAAGCCACTAGCGACTTGGCAGTTCTTTCGCCGCTACGGCCAAGACATCCGAGACCCTAAACTCACGGGCTCGGCTCGCAGTTTCTAAAGCCTCATACTCATAGGCCCAGCTTCAAGCCATTCTTTGCCTTCTACAGCCACCTAAGGCTTGCGAGTCCTGGGCGGCATCAAAACATTGCTTCTGTGTGGTTGTCTTGCACGGCCCTTAATCACGGCAGGAGCTTCTCAAACACAGCCCTGCAAGGAAGCTGCAATCCGTTGAAAGCCCGGCTCGGGCTTAATTGTGATCTGCTGTGTCCTCTTTAAAAGCAACGAGTACGCATGTTCCCCCGGCGCCTTGAGCACAGACCTTCCCCAATCGATTTGCTACAGTTCGCGGTGCCGTGGCCGGCCCTGTCCTATTTTTGCACTCGCGCCTTGAAGCGTCCACAACTCCCCGTCTCTCTCCGCTTCTCCTTTCTCCTCGTCTCTTCTTGTGTTTTGTGGCTGCCACAGCACATTCGGTGTGTTTCCAGCACGGCTGAGGCCTTGTTTCTTCAAAAGCAGCTGCTGGTTCGAACCATCTAGACCAAGCCAGCGAGCCCGGGACTCAAGTCTGAAGTGCACCGTTGGACATCTTCACCCTGTGCAACTGTGCACGAGGTGCTTGGTAGTTTCATTTTGGATATGGACTGGACACAATCTACGGACTGGACCTCGACAGGGGTGACTCGGACATGCAGGTGTGCGCCTTTGCAGAGTTTCTGGTGCTAGGGTTACCAAGGACTGCTTGTCATCTGAGACGTTGATGAGCCACCCCAGGATGTGACTCAAGCCTTTGCTATGCAGTCTGCGTCAATGTCATTGGTTTTGGCGAAGGCAAGGGACAGATTGAGGCAATACGCGCACGACTGCCCGGCAGATGCTCAGTCCTGTTTCAGTGGAAGCATGCATGGGGAATGTGCTGTCGAGAGAATGGCTTGCACTGCGGAGGGTGCAAGCTCTGCGTGACCGGATGGGGGTGGACCTTTTCTCCCTTCCCCAGCTCGGTCATGTAATGGAGCGCGGCCAACTGCCTGCACCTCCCAGCGCAAAGGTTTTTTCACTTGACTGCACAAAGACCTTGAGTGTTGTTCTGTCCTCTCTCGGACAGACCCTGATGGACATGCTTCTGCAGGGTTCCTGTTTCATGCAAGCAAAAATCGAGATTTTGCTTGCGTGTGGTTTCGATTTGAAGATGCATCTTAGCCGCAGCATGTCTGGAACCACACAGCTCTGCATAGCTTCGTCGCAGCACTGACTGCCGGCTGGAAGATGCATCGAGATGCCTCCGGTTCCATGTTTCCATTTTGAAGCTGGGCGAAGTGGCGGGTCCTCTTCCCAGAGGGTCTGCCCTCTCCAATCTCAGCCAGCGCCCGCCTTTGACAGATGGTCTTTCGGGGCAAAGCTCCATGACTCGTCAGATGCCCCAGAATAAGCCTGAAGTAATGTGTGTATATAATGTAGGAACCTGTTGCGTTGCAGGTCAAGTTTGCTGTTCAGTGTTTTGATTGACATCCCGAGACTCGACTGCAAGGAGCCTTCATTGGAAGGCACAGGTCTGGCAGTTGGCAACACAGGCCGTGGGGATAGGCATTTTGCCTACCGTGACCGCCATGACCCTTTTTGTTTGAGAGGGCATCCGCAACAAAGACCACAGTTGCACTCCGCAAAGAGACCTACGAGCCAATACCACTGTTTGTTGACTTCTGATATGTCAGGAAGCCCCTTCATTGGTAGCATCCAAAGGGAGTGCCTTGAGGGCCCGTGCCCGCCCGAGAGAAACTGGCCACCAGCACTACCACTGGCCAACTGCAGATCGCTATAGACTGAGATGCACAGATGCTCTCAGTGGCCCCCTAGAGAGATAAATGATGATAAAGGTGCAACAGTGTAATGTCATTCTGTACGATAGCTTCCTTGAAGGAGTCTGTTTTTTCAGACTTCGAGCCCTGAGAGCCTTGATTGCCACTTCCTCTACCCAAGTGCACAAGACAGAGACCTGCAGCATCAAAGCAAAAGGGAGGGGGTGCACCTCGTCGAGACCGAAACGGATCTGACTGCTAGCACTACCTAAGCTGTCGGAGACGACCCTCGTCACAGGAAAAGCTCGTCGCACGCGATGCCCCGGAAGCGGCACATCCCCTGGGCATAGCGCTGGAAGCCCTGGGAGCTGCAATCCGCGGTCCAGGCTGCCCGAATATGGTTAAACGATGTTAGACACATACTGCAAATACGCGCTTACTCCATAAGCCTTGGTGTGACCTTGGCCACTGCATACTGTGAGCTACGATGCACCAGCAGCTCGGGATGCTATCCGTGTAGCCAACTCTCGATCTCAGTGTTTTTTTGCAATTCGGGGGTGTCGTTGGCTAGGCCCGCTCGTTCGAGCGAGTCGGTTGAGTCTTTCAGAGGCTGAAGTTTCCTGTCTTTCCTGTCGTCCGCCCCATTGCGCACGCATGCGCACGCCTTCTCAGGCAACTTGGCCAAGTGGAAGCCGCCTGAGATCCTGCAACTCCGATCGCAAAGCCGCTGGAAAATGCCTCTCCAGGTCCGTGCCATGATCTTGGCACGTGATTCTGAGACATGCTGGTATTGTGGTGCACCTGGCGACACTGTGGACCACTGGATTCCGCTATGTCGAGGTGGCACGAACAAGACGGTGAACCTGGTTTGTGCCTGCAGCAAATGCAATGAGCTCAAAGGCAACAGTATGCCGGACGAATTCCTTGCGACACGGAAAATGTGTCTGCTGGATTTTTTGATGCGTTTTCAGGCTCGCTTTCGAGATTTGTGTAGATCCGGCCGGATCGGCTCACTCCCGAGGCCACGCAGAGAAACACGGACGCCAACGCCACAAACTTCTACGTGTCTACGGCCCCAGCCTTGGGCCCTCTTTGGGCCTGAGAAGCGGCTCTCGTTAGATCTGGCGCCTCGGAGGACTTCCTGCCCTCCACTTCGACAGGCGTGTCTGCATCAGATCGCGCCATCACCGCCCGAGTGCCTCGGTCGTGACATGGCAATTCGCATGAGCAGAGGGATCTCGGGACGGAGCGGAAAGCGCAGAAAGCGAGGCGATGTGCGACCTAAACAACCGGGCAGAGGACCAAGTGCTAGGAAGAGAAACTAAAAACAGAAAGACGAGTGCTTCTTGTGAAAATTTCCGGCGCGAGAGGACTTCTCCAAGCCGGGCCATCTCTTCCCTCTTTGTGCTCGGCCCGGTGGGGTCCTCGAACGTCCAGGACGAAGCTGAAAGCTGAAGCGGATGTAAGCGGCGGCCATGACATGAGCCCTGGAGCACTGCAGGACACACCGAATCGACCTTCGACTTCTGCCGCCTCGCTGGCCTGACGCCAGTGGGGCTCCTTGCAGAGCTGGTGCGGACCTTCAGAGCTGCAGTAAGCGCGTGACTCCGGTGTACATTTACTGTCGGATTGCTTCGACACATCTTGCAGATGCACGATGATGGCACCATGTATCGTCGCGATGACAGCCTGGCCTTTGCTAGTGCGAACAACATTCCGATCGCCTGGGCCTCGTGACGCCATCTGACCGGTCGTTTCTTCACCCAAACTTACGACCCCCGTTCGGCAGGTGACTGTAGATCAGATCATCGAGTTCCGACAGAAGCACGGGACAATAGCCCCTGCATCTCTGTTCAGCGAGAAGGCTGCCGCCGTCGTGCTTAGATTCTTTCCAAAGAGCTCTGCCTGCCTCTGAAGGCCGGACTGGCTGCGACCGGCAGCGCCAGCGCCAGCCCGGCTGTCGTGGCTTCCACGTGCGATGCCAGGTGGGGCCCGGCCTTCCGCCCGCCATCGGTTTTGCCCTTCTTTTCCCTGGGCCTCTTTTAAGGTCTGATGCTCCAAAGGCAAAGCTTTGATGGCCCAGGTGCCTTTCAGCTTTTGCACTGTGTGACACACTGTGCGCTATTGTGCGCTTCTGTTGCCACGGAGGGTGACGAAGTCCTCTGACTGACGTCTTGGTCCTGCCAAGGAGGCTCAAGAGATGAGTAGAACATGGATGTCATTGAACGATGGCCTCGTCAACAACACAGCCCGGACTTAAGCAACGCACCTACGCCCTTGCCTATCCCCACCTGAGATCCCCCGACTCTCCCAAACTTTCATCCGTAGGTTTCTCCAACCTCCCACGATGAGAGGGAGCGTTCACCAAATGCGGCGCCGTTTTCCACTTCATGGCCGCAAGGTGCACCTTCTGTACGCGCTGCTATGTTGTGCCGTCCCAGGATGTTTGCTGAAGGCATTCACCCCTGGGGTTCACGAATCTGCCGGCCTTGCTCGTTCCTCGGGCACAAGCCTCACAAAGTTGCCGCCGACAAATCTTTTCCATATTTCTTCCCGACAAAGCAGAACAGAAGGTGCACAGCTTGTGCAGCGCAGGGCCGTCTTCAGCGTCCTGGCCGAGGAAGTGAACAGCAGACCAAGCTTCTTCTTTGGTGAAGTCTTCATCATCGTCATCTTGTCAACGGGGTTTGAGAAAGCAGAGAAGTGGCTGCGCAACAGACTGAAGATCGCCGGCGATAAGATTGGGAGAGAGATCTTGGATGCGCTGTTCAGAGAGATCACAATTCTCGGATTCATCGGTCTGCTGTTGTTTGTGCTGACCCATCTACTGCCGGAAGACACACCACTCATTTCTCTCGGGGCTGATGAGTACAATATATTGCCTGAAACCTTCGAGTACGTGCACATGGCGACATTCCTCTTGCTGGTTGTGCTGCTGTTTCAAGGCTTTGCCGTGCTCAAGCTGTCACGTGAAACAGCAGAGACATGGGCAGAGTACGAGAGCACTCGTGCGTTCGGCAAGAGCAAAAGATCGATGGAGAGTAAGCTGGTCGATGCCGGATACATGAAGAGAGTAGACAACCCCTTCTCTATCACTGGCTACGAGCTCCAGCCGGTGAAGAACTTCGGATATGGGGATTCGCCACTGGAGAGGGTTGGTTTGCGCACCAAGGAGGTACACAAATTGATTATGTGGCGATCCATTCGGCACGGATTTCTCTTCGACGGGCCCCAAAGTGAGAGGCTGGTCAATGAGACTGGGCAGTGGTTAGAAGTCTGGATCTTTGTGCATCAAAATGTGAAACAGACCCAACAGCAGTAACCGTTTCTGGAGGTTCCCCTAAGCGCCAGCCCAGGAGGGGGGCGTGATCCCTGGACTCTTCAGTTTCGAATCCTTTCTCGAGCAGCAGCTGGGTCAGATTGCTGCTGAGCTTCATAAGTCGTCTTTGCCGTAAGCATCTAGGGGGTAGGGAGTTGTTTGTCCGTTCGGGAGCCACTCATATTTAAAGGTGGGATGTGACCGGCAAAATGTGTATGCCGAAGTAGATTCAGTCGTGTGCAAGCTGCTAGGCAGTCCGGAGAGCAGCGTAGTCCGACGATGCCCGCCAGAATGCTTCGTGCTTCATCAAACCTGACGTCTATTGTCTGCCGCTTTCGGAAGCCGCGTTCGACCTTTAGAGACTCAAGCATTCTTGTGAACTAGTTTTTCGTCTAGTCCCAGGAAATGTGGGACATCGCACGGAAGAGTATCGTTGACCTCAACCTGTTTCGTGAACGTTTAAACGCGCGTTTGCTCACCACTCGGAGGGTACGTCATCTTGGTGGGCGAATAGAGTTGCAGCATCGGTGGCTGGCCCTGTGTGCAGCACAGTAATCTCGTACGGTGGGTGAAACCGGGTGAGGTGCCACGGGCAAGACAAGTGACGAAAGACCTCCGTGGCGTAAAGCGTTTTAGGCCCTACAAGCTGTGGAGGATGTGTCGCCTGCCGCCACCGCCACCATCACCACCACCATCACCACCACCACCACCAGTATCACCAGTGGTCATTTGACCGTCTCGCAATGACCACACCACTTGCGAGTCATCAGGTTCCTCAACCCGAGGGCAAGCTACACAATTACCTAGATCTTTGTCTTTTTCCGTGCTTCACCGTGTGCACAACTCTACTGGAGTGGTGTGGAGGGATCTGCTCGCCTTACAGGACACGAGACATCGGCCCCTGCTCTCCTCCCCAGCGAACAGAATTTCAAGCCCGGGCACAACTTCTCACATTCCATATGCCACATAAGTTAAGTGATGTTAATTTCAGCAATGCTGGATTGCGCAGTATGTCGGACGCAAGGTCCTGGCATTGGTTGAGGTCGACGTGACAACATGGTTCGTCTCCCTGCTTGTCGTGGCAGTTGTCACATCAATTTGCCTGGCGCTGGATTCCGTGAATGCACAGCTGATGCAGTGCTTCTGTTGCTGGGGATTGTTTGCCATCGGCTTGATCTACTCCGTCGTTCTGGAGGAAGACACATGGGAGCTGACCCCACAAGTCCCTGAAGATCCCCGCGAGGTCCTCCGGCTCTTCACAGGCACCTCGATCCAAATGGTCCGCCGTTCCTCTTGGCTGGGACGCACACCGGAGGAAGCAGTCTCCAAAATTCTTAGCCAGTCAGGGCGGCGCTTCCGGCCCATGATGCCAGGAATCGACGGCACGGCTTGGCCACGGATTCGGCCAACTCCAAGGGAAGAGCATGGATTGACTTCGTCCTTCTACATGGTGCAGGACTACACTGTTGCTTTCAAGCTCCTATGCTTCCTCCAGGCAGCTGTGGTGGCTTCCTTAATTGTGGAGTTGCTGAATGGCAGCATCCATGGGCCTGACAGGACGATCCCCTTTGCTTTGGCCTGCATTGAGTGGCCTCTGATGTTGTTCTGGCTTGTGCCCAGTCTGGTCAGGCGCTTGACGCTTCGCGCAGCCCTAACCCGCACGAAATCTAACGCTTGGTTTAAGGATAACCAGAGGGGTCTGGTGAGACAGGTGATGGTTGCTGGCATCGAGGGCTTGTTAAGAGACTGTACACGCCTGATCCATCTTCAGGGCATGGAGTCGAGAGCTTTTGTGACTGGTGAGACCTGGGCGCAAGCGGATTCTGTCACAAAAGCCATGACCGGTCAGTCTCGAGCATACCTGGATTCGCACCTGCGGCAGATTGCCATACGCAATGTCAATCGGGGACAAGCTCTGTTTGACGAGCTGCCGCCCAACTTGAAGTCGGAGGTTTCAAGCATCTTCACCAGCTGGGATGCCGCAAACTCTGGGTTTGTGAAGCCCCAGGAGCTAGCAAACAACATGGAGCTGCTGGGCTTCAGTGCGACTTCAGAACGCCTTGCCAAGAACTTGATACGAATGGTTGATAACGACGGCAGTGGGTTGTTGAGCTGGAGGAAGTGCCGAGCTCTATTCATGCTGGCCACGCGCGGCCGTCCGACGACGGAGCGGCGTAGAGATTTGACAACCTTCTTCTCCAGAGTGAAGAAGCAGAGCCCACGTGAAATGACCGTTTTCGAGCTCGCAGATGCATTGCCTTTGCATAGCATCACGGCGGAAGATCTCTCCAGTTTGATGTATCGCCATTTCGGCAAAGTCAAGCCGTCACTGACCCGTCCAGAATTTGTTGAGTGGATCGAGGCTGTTGAGCAATCCATGGTCATCGACGAAGAAGGTTGACTTGCCAACAGCTTCTCCTAGTTTCCGAGCAGTTTATAACATAGAGTTGTAAACGGCTGACTTTTCCACCGTCAGTCAATTGTTTATGTTGTGCATACATACATACCCTTAATTTGACAGCAACCCGGCACAAAAAGAATGCTTTTGAGAGTCACGACAGCACTTCGAAGGAAGTGATACGACTGCAGACCGAACTGGCTATATCCGCTTCAGTCCCTTCCGCTTCTCAGCTTGGGAATTGCATCCCTGGGAGGTCATCATCAAATCCAGGAGTTTCACCTGATCCCATCATCAAGCCAAGGCTTTCCCGAAGCCCGAAGCGGCTTGTGATTTTCGGTCTCGATGCCTCGCAGCTGCACAGCTGTCTCTTGACACGTGGGCCAATCTTTATGCAATATCCTGCAGGGGAGACGATGACTATTCAGCTTCTGCAGGGCCCCCGTCGCTGAAGTAAGCGGGAGTGGGCAAAAGCCCACTTTCCAAGTTTTGGCTGTAGCCTCTCGACCAGCCGACCAGCCAGCGTCTTGTGCAAAAGGCTCCTTCCATCATGCAGCCGCGCAGAATCTTTCGGTGAGCCCTGCAAGCTTCCCCTGAAGTGTGGCATCTGGATGTCAGAGCTGGAGATGTGCAGAGAAACGGAGACATACCACAAGATAGAAGATACTGTCTCGCACATGCCTTCATGCAGGGCACCCACATCTCAAAGGCAGTTTGCACAGCATCGGGGAAGTCGAGGGTTTTCACAAGCGTGCAATGATGCGGCGTTCTGCTGCCATTGCCCAGAAGAGGCCTCGTGCCACCATGCAAAGCTCACTCTGCCATGTGGCACCTGGCTCGACGCTGCGGTGCGGCTCCAAAGTATGGACGAGCAGTGGCCACTCAGATGCCCAGCAAGCTCTTGCGCGGCCGACCTCCCGTGCTCCTTGGAAGGAGAGAGAGGCGAGATCGCGACGTACCCCAGGAAAGCCCAAAGAAGGCTTTCTTGCCGGCCAGCACTGGCGGGATTGCCGACTTCAGGAAACTGTGTGAATCAGCTCTCCAATCAAGGGAAACCAGCACCTCAAATGCGCTTGCGCTTCTTCGACAGGCTGGTAGAAAGGCAAGAACACCTGCAGAGGCTGCACTTGTGCTCAACCATATTGTCGACATGTCACGGGATGAGCACTTCATCCGGTTCCTGGTCGACAAGCTCGTTTCCCAACACCTGGCAGGCCAAAGCAAGCACGTTTGTTTGGCAGCAAATGCCCTTGCACGTGTCGAACTTTGGATGCCAGCCTTTGGCACCTTGGTAGATCGAGTTTTTGCAGGCACGCATGCAGAGATATCGTTGGAGCAGCTCAGCCCGATTGATGTTGCGCAGATCTGCCGCTTCACTGCTGTCTTTCGCCGGCGCTTGGAGAGCACGGGCCTGCCAGCGAAGCGTGTCCTGGAGGCTGTTCATCTTCGGCTGCAGCGTCTCGAGGAGTCTGGGAAGGAATTGGAAGCTACAGGATTCATCTCCTTGTTGAGGTCAGTCACTCAGATGTCGGATATGGATGTGGCGGATGCGGGCACAAGGTCTCTGGCAATGTGGCTCCGAACCAGGCTAGTCAAGGAGCTGCCGCTGTGCTCCCCGCGCCAACTTGCAAGCGCACTCCTGGATCTCGGAGCACTCAAGCAACTGGATGACAACACTCTGCTACAGCTGCAAAGAGAGGTGACCCGAAATTGGAGGGCGAACACCATGCGACCTCGTGATTTGGCATCCATCATCTCCGGATACTCCAAGCTCGAGGGTGTGAGTGCTCGTCAATGCGCGATCGAGCCGCTGCTGCCCCAGATGCTCGAAATGATCGGCAGCTGCTCCCAGGCGAGCCTTTGCGAGCTCCTGCACGGATTAGCCGCTGCCAACATCTACGACCGCCTGCTCCTAGACGAGTGGTCTTCGAACTTCGAGATGAAGGCCGGAACCGCGAACAATCGCGAACAGCCAACGCCGCGTTCAAGCGGTGTCCTCATGCCAGGTGCTGGGGAGTCTCGGCGATGACCTCGAAAAAATCGCTCGGTGTTTCTCGGTGTCATGTCATGTGCTCAGGTTCCTCGGAGGCCGCCCCGTACACTCTCAGCCCGCCGGAGCCTGACCATGCATGCTGCGCAGTACCAGCATTCGAAGAACGTTGTTCGGTGTGAGGGCCCAGCTGTCGCTTGTCGTGGCGGACCTGGCCAAGTTGCGCTACGTGAAGAAGGCGAAGCAGCTTGGGTCGGGAAGACATGACATGGACAGAAAAACGACGCAGGATGATCGAAATACCTTCTCAACTCTGCTGGGGCATGTCATGGATGCCCGGCACACAGCGGTTGTCGCATGCGTGCTGCGGCTGAAACGTGCATTTGGTGCAAGGTCGCTCCTTCTCTTGGTGGGCTTTCAGCCTGCTACCCAGCAACTCTCTGCGGCATGTTTGTCCAGCTTGTTGCAAGCTGAGGTTTGTCACATTGTGTGTGCTTTGGCACGGGTCTCTCCTGCCCGAACCAACGTCTCGGCGTGGCGAGCTGAGCACAACTTTCTGAGTGCATCGAACAAGGCGTGACATGCTTTCTGTCGGAATTCGGTCAGTGCTTCTTCTCGCCCAGCAGGACAATCCATAAGTACAGTTCTTAGGAGAAAGACCTGATTCCGGTCCTGGAGGAACCAGTGTGTTGTTTTTCTGTGCATTCGCCCGCGTGGGTTTTGCAACGATGCGGTCAGCCCCTGGCAGTGCTTCCGGCGGCAGAAGAGGTGTCGAGGCCGGCGGCAGGCGAATGCACTCACGAAAAAAACAAGCGACCCGTTTGGAGCAAGCATTCGCTCAGCTGGAATTTCGGCGTCCACGAATGCAAACGCGGGTCTAAAGGAAATGCGAGATCTGTTTCTAACCACGGGCGCCGGGCCTCACTTGCCCACTCATTTTCGCTGCTTGATGGGGGAAGGACCAGCAAAAAAGCTGGACCACGAAACTACATAATCCCGATTAGCGGATTAGCGTTTATGATGTTTATGTGCTGTGCATGTGCTGTGCATCCACGGTGCCGTGGCACATTTGGGTTCGTGTTCGCGTAACGCTTGTGCAAAAGCAACAAGTCGAAAAAGCTACAGCACCGAGCGAATGCCCACGATAAGGTGTGTGCACAGCGACCCAATTAAACACGATTCGGCTCGGCTGCGCGAGCTCAAGAGCGGTGGTCACGAGCGGCTGGTTGGCGAGCCCAGGATCTTGGTGGACACTTCGCCTGCAGGGAGCGCCGAGTTCCGGTCCTCTCTTCTGAACAGGCTTGAGGCAGTGAGCAGAGACGGCGGCACGGCGGCATGCACTCGCCTCTCATCGCTTCACGGAAGGCGCAGCTCCTCGTGAAGGTGGAAGAGCTTCTGCCGCAGGAAAGCTTACAGCACTGGGTCCTCATGGGGAGGGAGCCGAGCGCTGCCAGGGGCTGAGTGCCAGTGCCGCTGCCTTCGTCAAGCTGCGACACTTCAGCGCGGCGCCGAGGGTTCGCAGTTCCCCGGCCTCGCGCTTGTTACGTTGCTCGCTCCAGGCGAAGATCTCCTGAGCGGCCTCACAAAGGCTGCTGTGCCACGCAGAGGGCCAAGCAGCACGGGGAGTCCTTCTGGAAATCCCGTGGTGCTTTCAGGTCTTGGGAGCTTTTCCGCAGAGGACTTCTCCATGTTCTCGTCTGCCCTTGGGACTGCCCCAGCCTTAGCTCTTGGGCTGCTGCTAAGAGAGCCTGTTCCTGTGGTGCACTGCCTTCCGAGTGCCAAAGGCACAGGATGCTTTGGCACAAAGCTGGAGCTGGTGCCTCAAGATTTTGAGATTCCCTCCGGATTTTACTTGAGAAATCGCTGGCAACCTGGGGCTGTACTGATTTTGGACATGCAGTGCATTCTCAAACCATTGCGTAATCCTCGCTCCTCGCCAGCCCTGTTTTGACAATGGTACGGCATGGCGCAACTTCAAAGCAGCATGCTGCAAACGAAGCAGAAGCCCATACCAGCGCTGAATTGTTGTATAAGCCGGATACACTTGATTCATATGGAGCCCTTGTGAAAGCAAGCTGGCTCCTGTTGCGGTAGATCACTGAAGAGAGCCCTGAGTTCAGCAGCCCCAAACCCAAATCCATCCAAATCCGAAAGCCTAAGGTGAGGACCACTTGGTTCAGCTCGGTGAACATGCAGCTCAGTCGCTCCAGCAGGCATCTACCCCGTGGACACCCAGGCGAACACGCGGCGTAGCCGTGGATTTTTGGGGTCTTGGGCGTTGGGTAGCATCGTAGTATCTGTCTATTGTCTGGCTAGCGAGTCTAGTCGGGGAGGGCTCTTTCAGAACGAGTGGTTCGAGCCTACAGCTTTGCTGTATCGTCACAGGTCTGCCACAGCGCATGCCGGATAGCTCTGTCGGATCCTGCAGCCATTCTCTCTGCCTGTGCAAAAATTCAACCGCATCAAGTCCATTAATTGCATCAAAGTTTTCAGACCAATCCCACTCACAGACCATTCGCAACGAAGCTATGCGAGCTCTGGCCTCACAGCCCCCTTCACACAACACATCCCCAGGGCAACTTGTCTGGCCATATTTTGAGAGCAACCCCGAGCAAACCTTGAAAGAAACAATGTCTGTGTGTGTGTGTGTGTGTTTCTGTATAGACCCGGTTCTCAGAGCTGGCCGCTGCAGACTGCATTGAATTGACGCTTCATTGGCTCAGCCACGCTCCGGGGTTTTGTCTAGGCCACACCCGTTCTGCCCTTTAACATACACGGCTGGCAGTGAAGCGCGCAGACTGGAGTAAGCTGGGTGGGCTGCTATCCTGCAATAAATTCCTTGGTGCTGATGCCTACCCGGCCTACCCTGCCTACTCACCGTGATGTTGTCGGATCGAGCTTTGCAAAGGGCCGCCAAAAGACAAAGGACTTGATCAAACGCTGATGAAAGCCGGGACTATAAATGTTTTTGGTCTGTGTATACCCGGAAGAAATCGAAAGCATCAATGGAGAAGCAACAGCCACTGCCTTCGGTCAAGGTCTATTCTGCACAACTAGCCCGTGCCAGAAACGACCTACAGGATTGAGTTGCACGAGAGGAAAACAAATTTCATCGCCATCGCCATGCTGTCAAATGATTATTGGTTCGGGTAATACTACGTAACACTGTTGAGTACTAGGTTGCTAGATTTTCGTTGGAAATGGAGATGGGTCAACTTAGACTCAGCTGTGATCGAGTCTTGTAGTGTCCGACACTCTGCCATGTGCTCCACTCAGTTTGTAGTATGGCAAACACTTCACTGGTTGGGGAAGCAGCAACGGGTTTGAGCAATCTTTCATCAGCGATTCGCGGGTATGCGGCATTTTCATTGCCCCGTGCCAGGCAAGTTTCACAGGTGTTGCAACCTTTTGCGGCCCAAACGCGTCCTCCACAAGGACGGCTTGCCAGGTTTGTCATGTGAACTCGACTCCCACGTGGCTTTGCTCCTGAGGCTTGATCCAGGCTGCTGTAGCGCATCTGAGGACTCGACGTGCCCCACATTTCACGAGGCTTCCAGCCATCAAGATATGCTTCGGCTTCAGGAGATCATCCTCAAACTACTCCCCGAGAGATCTCGCGAAGTTTTTGAACCGCCTTCAGGGTTGCGGAGTTCTGCACCGCAACGTGGCAGCGTCCTTTGGCCGGGTCGTGCGAGTTTTCCTTGAGGCATCTCACAAGAGAAGCCTTCCAAGGCCATGGCAGCAGAGATTTTGCAGTCATCCGAAAGGCGATTACGACATCGAGGCGGGAGAGTTAAGTAACATACGGGTTCTTGTTCATTGTGTCCGGATTGTGGCAAGTTGTGGTTGCTGCGGCTGTGCCGACGACGGTAGCAAGCTACTTGTTGTGAGGCCCCGAGATTGTGGCCGTTGCCAACTCCTTGGCCCAGCTTCGCCAGGTGATCCCTGTGTCGCAGTTGAGGCCGGGCTTCGGGCCAGAATGTCCGCGGGCGGATTTCCCAGCGGAGAGGATAATCCTTTGCAGCCCTGGCGCGGCAGGTATCGTTTTCGGAAATTGAGCATCAGTGTGCAGTTGGCGCTGGCCAGAAGCTTGCTGTCACTCCGAGACCAGGTGCAGCACCTGTGCATTCCTGGCCCTCCTTTTCATGCAAGCAGCTGTTTGGTTGATGTGAAATCTCGATGGGAACCCCGCAGCCGACAAGTTGCCGTCAATCCGTAGTCGCTGGCGACTGAAGTGATGCCTGGTTTGGGTGCGGGCCTTGTAGGGATGCTGGCAGCGCTTGTGCAGATGCAGAGTTTTGAGATGCTTTTGAGGTACTGCCATCGTCAGTGCCTTCACAGCTCATGGCCTCCCACCTCCGGATGCTGGCCATGATTCAGGTGGGGTGTTTCGCGGTGTTTGTGGCATCGGGGCTGCAGAAATCCGGAAGGTGACCCTTGGGGTGGCCTGACTGCCGAGAAGCTCTTGTCCACAATGCAGCGGACCCAGGAGTTTTCAATCTCACATCTGACGTTTGCAGTACAGTAGTGGCCCGAGGCATCCCAAGATGCAAAAGCTATTGAAAGCCATGCCAGACGTTCGTCGAGATTACGTGCGCGAGCTGGACACAGCACTCGTCGAGAGCAGAGTCTTGGCATCGCGCAAGCTTCTGTCTGAAGCCTTCCGCGCTTACTTAAAGACCTAACGTCTAAGACCGATGTCCGAGAGCCTGTAGAAAACGCAAGCACCCCCTCATCCATGTTGAGCACAAACATGTAGAACTGGCTGACCTGGCTCCCTCTAGCCGCGGCTTCGGGGTGGCTCTGCGAGCACGCTCCCCAGCCCTCAAGTTCCACACGCCGAGGAGGCGCGGCCAATCCTGATGACATCAAGATGCTGCGGGAGCAGATCGAAGGTGCCATCAAGGCCTGGACACTGCGCAGAGCCTTGCTGTGGCTTGGCCGCAAAGTGTCACGATTCCCGCCAGGAGATGAATTCTGAGCACCTTGTATGCAGATAACCATGCACGGAAAGTCGTCTTTCGCCCTGTCCTCTGCGGGCACCATGGTCTGTTGTTTGGTTGCTGTCACATGCTGTCACTCGCTGCGCTGAGGATTGGGAAGAATCCAAAGGCATTGGATGACCTCATGAAAGAAACAGCATCCAAGATGGCCGTGTGTCCTGTAATGGTCGCTCCACCTCCCGTTCCAACAAGGCTTCTTGTCTTCGAGCAGGGTTCGGATTTCTCCAGCATTGAAACATATCGACTTTCTGGCTCTTCTTGCTCAGGAGTGACTGTCGGCTGGATCGTCGGAAGTTTCTGTGAAAACCAAAGGCTGTTTCACATTTGCCCCGCGCGTGATAATGCAACGATGAAGCGCAGACGTAGAGTTTGAGCTCCGACGCGTCGACTGTGCATAGTGGATGCGGGAGCTGGAAAGCTCCGGCAGAAGCCCTGACCCGGGCGGGATGCGCACGAGTGACCAGTGGTGTCCGCAGCTTAAAAAGGGGAGGGATCACTGGATCACCGATTAGACGCCAGCCCGCCAGCCCGTGGGCTCTAGTTTTGCTTGGGGAGAGGAAGCTTCTTGACTTTAATCTGCAATCCAAAAGAGCAGGCAGACGTGCTGCGCATCTGGGCCTTGGTCGGCCTCAGGGACCGCTTTGGATGCAAGGGAGACTTCCCTGGGCTGGATGCTTCTGTCCCCTGTAGGACTGGCGCCTTCTGGCCGCTCTGGCCACGAATGCATCCCAGGTGTTGCTTTGCCGATCTTTGCCGCGCATGCTGGGGACTCCTTCTGCTCTGTCGGCGAGGAGTTGGACGCTGCTTCAACCAAGTCCTTAACCGGACTTGGGCAACTGCCTTTTCCTGCCGAGGATCGCATGTTGGCAGAATGCGCCAGCACGCACCTGCATGCTCATGAACGTTCGCTCGAAACCACATTTCTTCGTGTAGGACCTGCCGCAAGCCATCTACGCGTATGCCAAGTTGGGATCGCCTCACTCGGTGTCCTGCCTTCCTCATCGTCACCTTCGGCTGCGCCGCATGATTTGGCTGATGCCTTTGGACTGTTGAGGTGGCGCCGGAGTATCGCGCGACCATCCTAGAGTTCCTCGTCCGTGCCATGAAGGCTGAGAAGCTACGAGGGTGTGCGCTGTTGCAAGAATTGTGTCATCTACTACAGGATAGTGACATAGTGGTTTCATGCAGCCGGGCAGTCCTTCATGGTCCTTCAATGTAGCAATCGTGATCTGTTCCAGGCTCTCCTGCGGGTCGATGCAGTGCCGCGTCTCCCGGAGAAGGCTTTGCGCCAGCTGCTGTCAAGGCCTCGGCGATGTGCTTTCGGGGGCGGTCCTTTTCGGCAAGGACGGCTTCGTGGAGTGGATGACGTCTCTCATGCGCAGCGGAGGGGAAGTGTCTTGAGAACTAAGGCTTGGCATTGCCTTCTGGGGGCCCTGCAAAGACCGGCCTGGTCCCCACTTGACAGAACCACCAAGGCAGTCCACAGTTCATGGCAGTGAAGGTCAGCGGGCCAGGGCCAGGGCGACCAGGACCTCAAAGAGAAGGAGGCGCTGACAAGGGACACAACTGGGTCACACATGAAATCCCTTGGCCTTGGACCAGGCTGGAGACCTCCGGCCAGGGGCTTGTCAGGCATCGGAGCACATGGGCCAAGAAGAGCTTCACTGGATCAAGGCAGGTCCTCCTGCGGCAGAGCCTGGACGTGTGGCTGCAGCAGCCCGGAAGCATGGCCAAGCTTTGTGTGTGTGTGTGTGTCTTCTGTCTTCGGTCTGTCCTGAGGATGGAGAGCTCTGCGACAGCGGAGATTACTCGAACTGCAGGAAGCTGAAAGTCAGGAAAGCTGGGGCGTCAGGCTGCGAGCGCAAGAAGCGCTGCTCAGGTTGTGGCCTCGGCGTCCCTGGAGTTTGGGCTTCCTGGCTATCTTTGCAACTTCTCGGACAGTTTCTTCGAAGCCTCCGCCAAGGGTGCAGGCTGGCGACCTCAGCGATGCTGCGGCGACGCGCTTCCACGAGGTGCAGCGGCCAGAGAGAGCCTCTTGGCAACAGCAGTGAGCTGCGACATGAGTTGCACTCTTTCGTGTCTTGTTCAGAAGTGCCACATGCCCTTGGAGAAGGTCTCCGGCCAGTCGGTTGACTGCCTGCAATCATACGAGCGCAGCGTGTTCAAAGCACTGGAGAAGCTCCTGGCGGAGAAGTTCCGATTGAAGCCACCCGTGCCAAAGCTCGAGGCACTGCACCCGACATCTTGCTGCGACGTGCGCTTGGCTCTTCCCGCCTTGAAGCTCGCAGTGGAGGTAGGACTGAAGGGTGATCTTTTCGAGGGGCCCCGGGAAGCTTGGGCGGACGCCGGCTGGGGACGGACGGCGGAGAGTGAATTAGATCACGGACCAATCCCTGGAGACTTCGTGGCCGCGGGTCTTGACGATGTCCTGGAGGATGCAGACCAAAGATGGTTCAACGTAGATGGCGAGGGAGAAGATCTTGGTGCCTCGGCTTCGAGTGTACCGTGGCAGCAGCTGCCAGCTCTTCGAATACGGCTCTTGCGGGCCTCTGGCTGGACAGTAGTAGAGATTCCATACTATGACTGGCGAAAGCTGGTTAAGTCTGAACAGCAGCGATTCCTGGGCCAGCTGCTGAAAGATGCAGTTCCCGCATTTGCCCAGGCAAAGAGTGATCGAACAGACTTCCGTTTCTCTGCGAAAACAGCTGGGTGGGAGGAGAGAA
This sequence comes from Symbiodinium sp. CCMP2456, assembly GCA_905221635.1. Lineage (NCBI taxonomy): Eukaryota > Dinophyceae > Suessiales > Symbiodiniaceae > Symbiodinium > Symbiodinium sp. CCMP2456. Next base: position 85,556 of record CAJNDV010002936.1, read on the forward strand.
GTATTGTGTGAGACATGTTTTGATGATAATCTGAGTGGGGGATGGTGCCAAGCTTATCAAGTGTACTGAGTAGTCAAAGAGGCTCCGCAGAGCCAGGATCTGGATACCCCTTGTCGCCCGCGAAATGCACGGACTGCTGGACGCTGCATACCAGCCGTGCCGCTCGAGGTGGAGGATTCCAGGATTCCCGCAGCGTCTTTTCGGCCGCTCTTCCGGGCAATCTACGGTATCGGTTCCAACCGTAGCTCCTTCACGGACAAAGTCTTCGAAAGTGCTCGACATCACCAGGGGTGCTAGGAGTACCGAATGGCTGGCTTGCAGTGTGGAAGGGTGCTGTTTGCGCTGTCCGCATCGCCAAACTCTCACATGCGAGTGCCAAATGGCTAGCAGATCTTGCAAGCATCAAGTGACAAGACACCGAGCAAAACGTTCTAGAACCCAAGCACATCTGGAAGACCAAGGTAGGGATCTGGCAGGATAGCAGATCTCACGGGCCCGGCACGGATGAACAGGCATGACTGTGGTCGCCACTTTCCGGAGATGGGCAAGTGCGCAACGAACTTCCGCAAAGGTACCGTTTGGTTCAGGGTGGCAGAATGCAAAGTCGCTGACACAGAGTCACCTCGCTCGGTCCGATTTCGTGGGTGCTTGACTTGCAAGGCTGAGCAAAGGTGTTCTACAGGAAACTTTGCTGTTGAACTGTTGTTTTATGTTTACAGCCGGATCCATATGTTTTGCTATGCCTGCACCACCCGTACAGATGTTCGCAACACCGCAGTAAGAAAACGTGAGTTGTGTAGATTCAAAATAGAGCCCGCATTTGTGCATGTCTGAAGCAACCTTAAGCGTGTCGTAAGTGTTGTATGTGGTTCACGGAAAGTGTCGATGAACGGAAGCTGGCCCAAGTGGGCAATTAGATCATGCAAGATCATGGGAGCAAGTGCGATTGACTGTGGACAAACAGATCGTAGCTCTTGAGACAGCCACTAGCCCACGACAGTGGAAGAACGTCACAAACGAAAGGCGACATAATATCTTAACTGTCACCGAACACCATACGTCCGGAGCCCCTAGAGCCAACAACAAGCGCAAGGCGGCTTGGGGCATGGGCTGGAAGTTGCGTGGCTATTGGGGGATTTGAGAAGCTGCAACACGAAAAAAGCACCAGCACAGCAGCACAGCTGCTTGTGGGCTTTGAGCAGGTCCGATGTCGACTCGTGTGGCAGGCTGGAAGCGGCCCACTCAGACTCCAGACTCCCCCTTGCCACTGAAAGCTTTCCGGTTTCTCAGGGGGCTGACCCTACCGCAAAAGCTGATCTACAGCGTGTTCTTGGCAAGCTTGAACTTTTGATCAATCCAGCTGTGAATTGAGACGCCATCGCTTGCATGTCGCTTGCCAGAGCGCGGTGGTCAACTTGGGGGTGCTGAGCTTTGTTTGGGTCAAGCGCCAGATGAAGCCCGAGCCTTGTCTCGGCGTTTCTCGTAGACCTTGATGTCATATGTCTCCAAGGATGTCAGACAAGGAGCAGAAAGAAGTGGAGGAAATGCAGGCAAGCTTATGCCTCCTCTGCTCAGCCGACGTGCCAGTAACGGAAAGAATTGACGGCACACAAGGCTACCATGGCCGAGATCGCCACTGAAAGCTGGAGCGAAAACAGCCGATATAGGCGTCTTCCGTCATGCAAAGACTGCCATTAGATTCTGTATGTCTCAAGAAGTTTGAAAAGACCGTAGAAGGTAACCGAGGCAGCTGCCGGAAGCTAGGACACATGGCATGCTGCAAGTTGCACAGACAGGAAAGTCTGCAGCTGCTACCGGAGGTGCTTCTTTGCGGCACAGCAGTACTACCTGTTGAACGCCAACGGCCCGGAGGAGGAGCACGTGAAGTTGACCAAGTCTCTGTGAATGGTTTTTGCATCGATGGGGCAAAGCAGGAGACCGGAGGGGGGGCACAAAAGCTCCTCGACGTGATGGCGCAGTGCCGCGAGGCAGGTACGGCGTGATGCATTGCTCGGTGAGACCGTGTTCTGCTTGCTAGAGGACATCTACAAGAAGATCCCGAAGGACCATGATTGGAGTGCTTTCTCCTGTTTTGTACAAGTTTATCAGCTAGCATCTCTTGGCTCTTGGCGACCCCCAGTGATCAGTCGAGGACACGCCGGCATCGCGGCCACCTGCCATGGCTTCTCAATGACACCATTATAGTATATTATAGTATATTATAGTATATTATAGTATATTGTAGTATATTATAGTATATTATAGTATGCTTATGTCAATCAGTGGAGGAGCAGTTTCACCCCCAGCCGGAGAATTTTCAGTCCAGCTCCTGGGCTCGGTGACTCGGTGACAGTGCGTCGCTAGCAAAACAGCGAACTCAGGCTCCGCGGAACCCGGGAAACTGCATGATCTGTGCTGAATGTATCACCGTACATGCGATGCTTTTGCGATCTTTTGCAAGTGCTCGAAGACGGATTTGCCCGCGAGTGGTTCAACAGCTGAAGGGATGAGCCCCCTTCCTCCCCGAGATGTCAGGCCGACCCCATTGCAGCGGGTTGTGAGGAAAGAGAAGAACCTGTCGGTGTCGGGAGGCCTCTCTCCGAATGCCTCAGCGTCGCAGGCCCGTGCGGCCTTCATGAGTCAGCCGCGGTCCGAGAGGGTCCAAGTCCAAGACCGGCATAGCTTCGGAGTGACAGCTGGAAGGTCACCACCATCCTTCAGTCCCATTCGAGACCCTGAGGAGTCTGCAAGCAGCAGTCTCGGATTCCTCGGCTGCCTTTCCGGGCAGCGCCTTCCTTGTCTGTTCCTGTCGGCGGGAGCACAAGAGCTTAAAGACCCCACCTTTGGAGTGCTGTACAAGTGGGTGTTGAGTGCACAATGCACTGGTCTCATGAAGGAGTCTTGCAAACCTCGGACAGAACGCTGAATAGTAGTTCGGCATGGATTTCCCCATAGGGTATTCGGCGGTTGCAGCTCTGAGGCGATTCGGAGAGTCGCGCACGATGTGCAGAAAAAAGTGAAGAGATGGGTCTGGAGCTCGGAATGAGGAATTTACATCGTGTGTTTGCAGTGTATCCTACAGCAGTAGGATTGGTGAGACGAAGTGCAGCAGCTCTGTGCCGATCCTTGCCTTTTGACGACAGCTGTTGCGCTCCAGGCGGTGGCTCTGTTCGTCAGCGTCTATTTCAGGACCACGACCAGTGCAGATGCTTTGTACACCCTTTTCTTGAACAGTTGTTTTGAGTTTGTGCCTCCGACAGACCACGCAGCATTGCAACATGATGCAAACCCTCATGTGCAAGTAAGGGCGGCTTGCAAGCCACCAACATGGACAAATTAGGGGTCCTAGAGTCTCGATTTCCACGCCCAGTGGTTGCTAGGACCTTTCATCTCCGAACGAACGTGGTCTTAGTGCAGCGATGCTTGCCTCAATATTTGACTGCCTGTGGGACATATGAGCTTTAAATTCAGCTTCGGCAGCTTCGTGTTCAGGTTTGACTTTGAGAGCCACCAAGGAGCACAGATGCCATGATGGTGGATGCTGGTCAGGATGTGAACATGCTTGAGCAGCACTCCGAGCCAAAAGATGAGGAAGCTGAGGAGACGGAGCAGGAGGACGGGGAGGACCCGGAGGACCCGGAGGACCCGGAGGACCCGGAGGAACCAGAGGACCCGGAGGATCCGGAGGAGGAGTCCGAAGAGGAGTCTGAGCAACCTGAGGAAGCAGAAGCAGCGGCGTTGCCGAGCGCCGTCAAGGATGTGGACCTCGAGACAGCCGAGACGCAGGAGCCACTGGAGACCCCGGACAAGGCCACGGAGGAGGAGCGCTGCCGCGTCGTTTACTGTGACCCTGGTAAGCCTCTAGGCCCAAAAACCGGATCAGGCTGAGGAGGGCGAGGAGGAAGCGCTTGAAGACGATCCACCGGAGAAGGAGCAGGCGCGCTCCGCTTTTGCTTCGTAGTAAGGCCCGGAGGCTGTGGGAAGTTTCTGGAGGGAGAGAGCAGTTGCGCAGGCGGAGGTCGCTGACCAGGATGATCACCAGATCGTCGCGGCAGATGGTGGCCTTGTCCGCCGCACAGTTTTCGTGTAAGGTAACGTAGTTCGAGCTTGACTTCGTGCCGCACCACGTGTAGCACTAATGATCTGTAAGATGTAGGCAGAGCAGTGGAGCGGCACCTTGCCGCCGGAAGCATCTGCCACATGGGAAGTCTCCGATGAGGTCCCACGGCAGTTCTGTGTTTCATCTTGCGACACGTTTCTTGTGCAGCTGTGTTTGTGATGCGGCGTGTGTGACAAAGGTTTGCTCGCTGCATTTCTCTACGTCGGACATCAAGCTTCCCCGCTCTGTCTACGACCGTCTGTATCATTACCAACGTCAGGGAGTGGTTTGGATGTGGAATCTATACCACAAGGGCGATGGCCTCACTTCATCCTGACGGTGCAATTGCAAGATTTGCCAGTCGTTTTCTGTGAGGCTTTGGTGGAATTCTGGCCGATGAGATGGGCCTAGGTAAGACCGTGCAGACGGCGGCCTTCTTGGCCTGTCTGAAGTTCACGAATCAAGGATGGGGCATGTGCCTATAATGGTGTTGGCTTCCTGGACTCATGAACGTTCAGGATCCCGCTTCCTCGTTGTAGTGCCCGTCACTCTTCTTGAGCAGTGGCGGCGAGAGCTTGATGCTTGGGCCGGCTTCCGAGACACCACTTGTCATGTGGTAGGAGAGACTAAAATCGCGAAAGAGGCTCAGAACACCGGCTTGGCGGTCCACGTGATGCACGGAGCTTTGCCCGAGCGGCGTGCAGCATTGAGGGGCCACGTGCAGTCCCCAGACTTTCGGCGGACGGCATCGTCGCAATCGTCGGGTCACGACAGGTTTCTAGCGGTGGTGTTCTACTCGTCTCCTATGCCGGCAGCCCGGATACACACAGAGATGCAAAGGTTGCGGCCGCCGTTGTTCTGCTGAGATGCATTGCGATAACGGGTCAACAGTAAGGATCTGGCTCGCACCTGTATTCACCAGCTTCGTTGAGACCTCAGACAACTTCCGATCGCTTGGGTACGGAGAAGCTTGTTCTCATATCTTTGCCTGCAAATATTGCAGGGACGGCGGGCCTGACTGAAGCCAGCGCCTCACAGTCTCGCAAGCGGAAGAGAAGCACAAGGTGCCGCTTGATCCAGCTGCTTGCCCCTATGTGCCATGCATGTCCTCCTGCTGGCCAGGCGTGCCTGTCGTGACGATGACAGTCCGAGTGAGGAGGATGCCGCATCGATCGGGGCTTAGCTGTAGCTTTCCCAGCAGCACCAGCTTCCCGAGAAAGTCGCCAGCATTGACAAGATTAGGCTGGGTCCTGTCGATGATGAGCAGAAGTATGGACCTCATAGACGCCAACCTGCTTTACTAAAGCTTGCCGTTCCCATGGAGGCCATGGGATGTCCTGGTCGTCGACGAGGGGCACCAAATCAAGAATCCATCGAGTCAGTCTGGCCGTGTGCTGCGCCGGATAAATGCGCGATCGCGCATCTTGCTCACAGGGCCAGACTCTTAGATTCTGGATGAATCCGGGAGAAAAGTGCAAGCAGCGCCCAAGGACCCCGTTGCAGAACAAGCTCAGCGACCTTTGGGCATTGATGGATTTCGCACCGCTCTCTGTTCGGAATGTGCAAGGCATTTGAGAAGTCGCTACTAGTATGTGTTAGGCGTAGATGAGACTCAAAATGTTTGAAAGAGATTGGGGGAATAATGAGGCACAACCAGCGCTGCTGGGGAATCATGCCACCTTCGAGAGGTCCCGACCCGACATGAAACACGCTGCAATCACAGAGAAGGCGCCCAGCTTTGCGCAGGAACTTCTCGGAACAGATTGCGAAAGGCAGATGATGAGTCTGTGAAATAAGTCGCACCCAGCGCATGCTTTCGCGCAAGGCTCGAAGCGGAATGCTTCTCGATTCGCCGTCGAGCTGAAAGATCACCTTGTGCAAGCCTAAACTCATGCTGAAGAGAAGCGAACTCAAGGAAGCCTCTCAGAAGTAAGGCTCGCGAACTCAAGCGGCTCACTGCGCCACATTTCCTGCGGCGACTTAAGTGCGAGGTTGCCAGCATCTCAGGGCTGGCAGGTGAAGTTGACTTCGTTTCGGGCGCATGTCAAGACCAGGCCAATACTACGAGTCCAGCGGCCAGCCTGGACGCTGCTCCAGGTGAGCTGCCGCCAAAGATGGACGTGATCTTGTCGTTGGCTCAGAGGCGGCCAATGACAGGAGCCGACGGAGCACTTTCGGCTGAGGTGGCTAAACCTGACTTCTGCACAGCTCGAGCTGTACAACCTTTTCCTCACGAGCGAGCTGGTGTTGGAGACTTTGTCAAGTCTGTAGCAAAGGTTCTCATGGCCTGACTCAGACTCAGGTGCAAGGCCAGGGGAGGAACGAAGTGTGGCATGGAGGCGAGTCAACTCTTGGCTTTGTAGACATGAATGCGTGGCCTTCCTTTGCAAGGTATTGCGTGCAATAGCAATGCTGAAGAAACTGCCTCTCATTTGCACTACGCTTCCATGTACGGTTATGTGCCGGTTAGACTGACGGCATGCCCTTGTGTCAGTGATGTCGTGAGCATATGGCTCTGCAAGGTGTGGTCATCCTCTGCTGTGCTTGTTGGAATCTCGGTACGATGCCATGTGATGTGCATGTACAGCGAAGCTATTTTTCGAAGGCCCCAAGACGAGTACAATCAGTGGCGGGTCCGCCGCCTTTTCTTTTTGGTTTGCTTTAAACAGCCATACTAAGTGCCTGTTTCGGCTGTCTTCCCGATTTCGTCTCACAGGCAGAGACGCTTCAATCTGGTCGCCAAGCACCTGCTCCAGCTGCCACGCCAGTGCCGCACCAAACTGCAACGCAGGACAAGAGATGATGGCACTTAATAAACTCTGAACCCCCCCAAAGCCCCAAACCACACCAAACTTGATTTGCTACTTCCAGGAGGAGCCCGCTGGGACCCAAGAGGCCCGGTGTGATCCTTCGAATTAAGCGCTGCTTTGGGCATGCGGCCTCCAATGTCTCTCTTCCCCATTGAGTTCCCCTGCTGAAAACCCACTGAGCCATAAGTCATAAAGGGGGGGCGCATGGGCCGGCCATCTTGGCTCTTCCCAACTTTCCAAACGAGGCCAACATTCAGTAGTTCGGCCAAGGTTTTCGGCTTTGCCCTGTCTAAACTCGCACGATTTCGCCATGATTGGCCATTTTGGCCATCTAGCCCCCCAAATTTGGCCGCAACACTCAAGCTACTTTGGCTAACTTTCAATCAACACGGCCAGATGCTTGATGCTTAGTCAACAAACGTGCACAATCTTGTGTTTGATGTTGTCCCTCACCAACCCTGTCCAAATCTGGAAAAGCCGAGGTATTGTTTGTAAATTTTCTATGTATTTTTCTCGCTAAATTTCGATGGTTTTTGGTAAGCTTGCACTACTTTCTCCCTCAACCTCAGTCATGCCAAAATCCAAGTATTTAAGCACGCTTGTCGGCGTTGGCTTTGCAAGATCGCAAAGTTTCGTGTGTTTCTTTCTTTTAACTTTAGTCTGACCTAGTAGCGTTTGGCCCTCCCAGAATCGCGAAAATTCCAAAGCCAGCTGTTCTTGCAAAAATTTCCGGTTTGGCTCTAACCCAGAGCCCACCACAGCGTAGTATTCTTGCAAAATTTTCGGTTTCACAATTACAAGCTTTCGTGATACTGCTTTGGATATCCACAGCCTTAGCAAAATCGAGCGTATGTCGAGTATGTTTGCCAAATTTTCGGGTCTGGCCTTTCCAAAATCTAGACTTTAATTGTGTTGGCCATCCAGTTTCGGTGTTCTCACGAATTCCCCACACAAGTCTCAAGTCATGTAGGCCATGTAGTGTGGCAAAGTTGCGGGTTTGACAGTCGCAAAATCGCAATGTTGAGGGTCATTGTGGTACCCCAATTTGAGATTTCAGGTTTGGGTTCACGAAGATTACATTTTCCGCTTCTTCTTTCTGACCCGCCTGCCGAAACAAGAAAACATCCTGGTGTGTTGGTCCAATTGTCGTGTTTGGCAATCCGGAAATCACCACCAAATGTCATCCTTGGCCATCGTGGCTCTCCAGCACCGAAAAATTTGGGGGAAACAGTGTAACATATCATATTCTTTGCAGTTTTGACCAGAACCTCCAAGTTTCGGGGTTCCGGTGACGTTAGGCACAAACCCAATTATTTTGGATTTGCAGGTTCAGACCGTCCAACATTCACGACCCAGAACAATCGAGGTCTCTTGAAGGGTTCGATTTGGAAGTTTCCCGCGGCGTTCTTTTCTGGGATGCCGTTTAGGGTTTAGGCTCCCTTGTGGAAGTCCGGTTTGAGATTCCTTTGGGGCTGGTCCCCTTTCGGATTCCAGCTCCTGACCATGCCAACTCCCAACAAATCAACATACTCTGTTGTAGGCCCCAGCAGATTTTATCTACATGAGAATCGAAGTAAATCCGCTTTCTGGGTTAGACTGGTCAAACAAGGGAACCCAGTTCGAACCCAGTCAATGAGCCCAGAACGGAACGCAGACTTGAAGGATGTGAAAACCCTTCTACCCGTACCCAGAAGCACTCAGAAACCGCACCCGAAATCCCAAACCCATTCCAAACCCCTCGAAAATCAACGCCAAAACCCCGTAGCCAAAAAAGATCCAAATCGTCTTCAAAAGGCTCTAAAAATGCCACAAGTCTAGAATCTAAGTGTAAATCTACTCCAAACGGCAAGAATTAGCTTCTCTCACATTGGCTCCGAAAGGCCAAAGAAACAGCTTCAAGGTCGCCAAGTTCAGGTGCGAAAAGCATATTTCCGCAAAAGCCGGGTCCAAGAAGCAACAGCCACCAACCAGGAGACGATACTCAAACTGGATGTGTCGTCACAGCTTGCTTACTTTAAGTTCTGGCTTGACGCCCTTTAGGGTTGGAGACTCTCCTACTTGGAGGATCATGGGACTTAGTAACTAGGGTTATAAATAAGGTAACTATAATTATAACCCCAATTAGGGTACTTATAACCTTACTTACTAAGTCCCATGATCCTCCAAGTAATGCCCACTCGGCCAGAAAGTGCGCACGCCTGGCGCGTTAAATACCGCTCGGGCTCCGGGGTAGTTGAGAATTCAATTGCAGCGTTTTTGGCAGTTCCGGAGAGTACAGTCATCACAGCTCCTGATGCTCTGTGCATGTGTCAATTTTCTCCCTACCGTGTTCAACTGTTGTGTGCCGTTGTGGCTGTTGCCCCCACTTGCCGTCGCAAGCGTGTCTATGATCCCCCTCCTTTCATGCCACGTTGCTTCCGCAGTCGGCAGTTGCTGTGCTTCGGGCAGCTTCAGACTCCAAAGGCGCCTGAGTGCCTCGAGCTTCTGCCGCGACTTCGGGCGCTCATGACGCGGGCTCAGCCTTGTTGAAGCTTTCCTTCGTTTCCGGCATCTGCAAAGGCTCCCAAGCTTTCTTTTGTTCTTTTGAGTCCCGAAGGCCGAACTCAGTTCAGGGCGCTGCGCTGCTATCCACGAAGCTGCGCGTCCTCTCAGTCCTTCTTCCGCAGCTTCAGCGTCGAGGCCCGCGCGCAAGAGGGGGTGTTTCCACGTGATTCCATGAGCCGTGTCCTTTTTCGAGGCCATCGCTGCCTCATCTTCTCTCAGAGTGTACGGATGCTGGACCTCATCCAGGCCAGGGCCAGGCTGAGACCAGGCGCAGACATGCGGCCGTGAGAGCGTGTGCTCTCTGTGAAGGGCTGTGTTCTGAGAGTGCTGGGCCTGAAGTTCCTGCGTATCGACGGCAGCATCGACCCGAAGGACCCCTTTGTGTGTCATCGCTATTTATCATCATTTTCAGATACGTATGCGTGCTTAGGACCGCGATGTCAAACTGCAAAAGTTCCAGCAGGAAGACTCTCGGTATTTCGCTTTGTGCGTGGGGCCCGGACGACCTGCCGGAGAATTGTACGACATCGCAGGGCTATTCTACTATGCATATTCTCGTCGCGTGTCTTTATATCACGGAATATGTTGCTTGGCTTTGCTGCCTCACTATGTTGTAACAAGCAGCTGTACTTTTCTCATTGCCTTTACCGCGACATACAGCGCAGTAATGCCTGAGGCACCGTTTCACAGAGCTTGGCATCCCAGTTTGGCGGTGGGCCCACCCTCGCCCTTTCACCCGCTTTCCGCGCTGCGTTGGCACTGGTTTTGTTTCTGTTCCCGCGCCCCTGTCGCCTTCCTCCTGCCTGCCTCAATTCGTAACATGCAGAGAGTGAACAGTTGGGCCATTCTGAAGTTGGTCTGCCTTCATGTACATTCGAGCCCCTCTCCCACTGAGAAATGCGGCTCTTTCGCGACGTGCATCCTATGTACAGCATGCATGTAAGAGCGACTGGATAGTCACCGAACGCTCGTATTCCACAGCAGACCTACACTCTTTACCCTATCCGCCAACACGCGAATCTGACTCAGTCATGTATGTCGAGTCACGTGATGGAACTTGTTTGGGCTGCTGGAGCACAAGCTACAGCAGGGGTAAACGACACACAAGTGCAGAACAAACGAATGTCTCACTCAAGACATCAATTAGTGCTGCTTCCGTGACTTCGAGTGGCGAGGGACTTTCCCGGGGGGATGTTTTAGAAAAACATACGTGTGTATAAATATATATATATATATATACACTTAACATGTACATACGTATGTACATATCTATGAATCAAGGTCTGAGCTGTCTAAGCGTCTGAGTACCTCAGTGTCTAGGCGTCTGAGTATTTGAGCTTCTGAGTCTTTGAGTGTCTGAGCGTGTGACCGTCCGAGCATGTGAGAGTCTGACTGTCAGAGCGTCTGAGTGTGTGAGCGTCTGAGAATTTGAGTATATCTGAGTGATTGTGAGTGTCTGTGTCAGATTCCAACAGAAACCCCCAGCATGCCATATAAAGTAGTCGCATCATCTATTGCAAAAGGTTGCATCTTTGTCCCTGGCACGCAAATTTGCTGGAGGGTTTCCGTGGTGGTGCACTTACGAGGGTCTGAAGTCACACACATACTATAAGTATGTACGGATGGCTGTTTGAGCATCTATGTGTCCTGCCGAACTGCCTGCCTGTCCGTTAGTTGGCATCTTGGTCTGTAGATGTCTGTAGTACCGAGGTTTGAGCATGCAGGTTGGCGGAACGGGCTTGACTGTAACGGCTGCCGACCGTGTCATCCTCGTCGACCCGGCATGGAATCCATCTGCGGATGCGCAAGCGATCGACCGAGTTCATCGAATCGGGCAGAAACGGGAGGTGCCAGCATGTGGGGCGCTTTGATGGCTGGTTATTGCTCCATAAATGCTGCAGGTGGTTGTCTACAGGCTCATCGGCTCTGGGGCAATCGAAGACAAGATGTTCAGACTCCAGATCTTTAAGGGAGGCTTGTCCAAGACCTTCATGGAACATGAACAGCAAGTTCGATTCTTCACCCATCAGCAGCCCTGAACTCAGTTTCATCCAGCTTCAAAGAGACCATGCACGTTGGCATGTGTGTGTGTGTGCGTGTGTGTGTGCGTGCTTTTGGGTGGGGGGCCCCGACGCGTGAGGTTGAAATCACTCTTCGAACCACCGAGCCAGCCATCCTTTCGTGCTTAGACTCCTGCAGCTGTCCAAAAACTGAATCAAGACGTCCTCGACTGCCAGGTCTGCTTCCACACAGTCCTTGTTGGCTGAGCAAATTGGGACAGAGGCTTTAGAGCATGAGGATCTGCTCCGAGCAGTGCCCTTAGCTACACTTTCAAAGACTGCCGAGACATGGCACGTACGCACAAGAAAAGAAAGCGACTGAGGTGGTGGCGGCGGACGTGGGAAGCACGGATGACCCTCAAGCTCTAGCTTTCTGGCAGAGCTCCGACGTCTTGGGCTTCTCTGATTACCAGCGACTCTTCATGTTCTTGGAGCAAGCTGACTCCGAAGAGCACGAGGCCGCGATCGGCGAACTGACCGTAAGTATTGTTTTTTCGGCTGGTAGCGAGGCGGTCGAGCAGGCAAAAGAACTGGCGGCAAAGCGGGGCACCCGGCTTCTCCATCCGGTCTGCAGCAACACTCGGTTCTTCCCTCTATGTTTGATCAAAGGCTGACAAATGAGGAGTACGTGAAAGATCAGGCGGGCAAAGAGGAGTGACTTCCGTGCATGTGCCCTTAGAGTGCTCTGGGGTGTGGATCGGGCCCGAGGTTGTGCAGGGAAAGTGGCGAGGCGATCGCTTCGCTGCCAAAGAGAACGTGCCGGGCGATCCCAGTGCTTTGTGACCTTTTCCCTGTCCAGTGTCCTATGATATTACACTACGACTGAGCCCTGGTTTTGTAATGAAGTACATTTGCTTTTCGATGTTAAAGTGAGCTTGATGGACGGACATCCAGCGGCACAGATCGTCACTCCGAGGCTAGATTGCAAGTAAGTTGGACACGCAAAAGCACAGAGCCCCGTCCAAAAGGAGCTTTTTGAGGCTTACGCCAGCCGATGTTAGGAGTCGCTGGGGTCACTGGCCTGAACTCCATGGCTGGGCGTATCGGATGCACAGGCAGCTTGAGCAAGAGCAACAGTATCAGCAGCCCAACAAGCCATGTGCTAAGAGGAGAACGGTGGGGGGAGCCCGCATGACAAAACTTGAAGCTCTGTATGACGATCATTGGTTGTCAGCTCTATTCAATCCGTACTTCTGGTGACACTGATATGTATTGATCTGAAATAAAACCTGACAAGTTTTTGCCCCTTGCTGTCTTCGTTGATCTTTGTTGACACCAGGGGTACAAGGCTTGGCCAAGATTGGAGTGAGAGAGCTGGCCGCTGACGGTGCGATTCCACGGTCCCACCTCTGACTGATCGCGCATTTCCATATCTGGACAGGTTCTGGGTGGAGGGCTGAGAGAACTCATTGCTGCTACAGGTGGCAGGTATTGCAAGGTTCCAGGTCTGACAAGAAGATGCTGGTTATGGATTGAGAAATAAATCGGCCAAAAGGAAACACCGACAACATGGCAGACTTCGCTACTGTCGCCGCTCTCGAGTCCGGGATACTTCGAACGAGTTTTCTGTGGTATTCCGCAGTGTTCACGGCGCACCTCCACGGTGCAATCTCCAACAGCATCTGCTGTGACGGTCGAAGGAGTCGAAGGGTGCAGGTTTGAGTGCATGGTGTTGAGGTCACCTCAACTGTCGGAGCCGCTGAAGAATGCGTGAGATCCTCCGCTGCCTTTGATTTTAATCTGCGGGTTGCGGAAACCCATTGTAGGACTAGTTGAACCCTAATTCGGCTGCAGCAGCAGCGAGTGCTTGCTCTGCTGGCAGCAGTTAGCCGTATGTTGCGGGAGTCCAGTAGTGCAGCCAACTGGGGGCCACTTGGCTCATTGCACTGGCATTCCACGGGCAACGAAAAGGTGTACCGAGCGGTGCGAAACCCCGATGTAGAATAGTTCACGACGAGAGCGACTGCGGAAGTTCATCGAAGTCTACCGTCCTATTCCTAGCCAAAGCCACATCCTAAAACCATGCTGGTTCTACGGGGAACTCGAGGGCTCGCAACAGAGAAAGTGGCGTGAATCGCGTGCTTGTGTGTGCAGATATGTAGACAACCTCGAGGAGAGGTGTGGCTTCTTTGGTTTTAGCAGTTGTGTAGCTGTAGCTGTTGCAGCCTTAGAAGGTGTTTTTGCTGGGTTTGAGGGGTCAGCGTGTGCCACCTTGTCCCGAGACATGCCAGATGGCTTGACCAGTTTGCGAATGCATTTTCAATTTGCGTCCTGGACAGCCGGCGGCTGTGTTCAGATATTCATAGTTTGGGCCCGAAGACCCATCGAAGGGGGGTGAGCCGCGAAACTGCGAGAAGCTACAAGAAGCGCGAAAACGAAAAACTGCGAAGCTACGGAACAGCTACCAAAGCTACCAAAATTGAAGCATAACCACCATTTCGGATTTGTGTCAGAAGTCGTGGAGATACTGCCCATGTGGATGATAGGTGCGATATTCTCCAATAACGTTTTGTCGGATTTTATCCTAAAAATATCGAGGAAAGAAATAATGAAAGAAAGAATAGGTGGGATAGGGATATATTATAAACAGAATTTTTATTCTTAATTTCATATATATATATATATGCTCTTATAAATCTTTTTATGATAGATTTATAAAATAAGGGCCGAGGTTCGGAACTTGAATAAAAATTCTCGGCTCTGTTCTCATAAAATTTTTTACCTTTTTCATATATCTCTTTCTTTAAAATGATTTTTAATTCTCGTGGGGCAGGAATATTTCTTATATAGGAGAGTGGTTTTAGAAGAATTTAGATTTCGAGAAGAAGGAATGAAGGGGAGGCGGCTCTACTAAATCTCTCGAAATTTGAATCGATTGGAATTTAATATAGAATTTTTTAATAATTTAATTAGGGATAGGGAGGATGAAGGAGTAAAAAGATACGTAAAAATTAATAATATTTGATCTAGGATTCTATATTATTCTAGGATGCGAAAATATTATCGAAAATAAATATATTTAGATATATATTTCTAAATAATAAATTATATTCGAAGAAATGATAAAAGATGGCGTTGGGCCGAATCTCATATATTTTTAAATTTCTTGATTTTATTTTTAAATTTTTTTTACTGAAATTGATAATTATTGAATTGAATATTGAATATAATTAATCTTTTATTTTATTTATTTAGAGTAACTTCCTAATATCATTTATGTGAGGAATCCGAAAAATTCTATAAACCTTCCAGAAATTCTGGAATCTTGGGGCAAGATTTTCTGAAAATTGATTTTTCGATTATTTTGATTATATTCTTCTTAATTAAAAATATATCATTTTTTGATTTTGGAATTTTTAATTTTCATTTGGATCCTTTCGTCTTTGAATGAATATATATATATATATTAGTCATAGTTGGCATTTTTTATTATGACCATATATTCTCATCGATTTTTTATTTTATCGTCTAATATTTATATTATAATATTCAGCTAGAAAATGATAACCTACTAAATTAATTAAT
The DNA here is from genome assembly GCA_905221635.1 of Symbiodinium sp. CCMP2456. Lineage (NCBI taxonomy): Eukaryota > Dinophyceae > Suessiales > Symbiodiniaceae > Symbiodinium > Symbiodinium sp. CCMP2456. The sequence continues at coordinate 100,594 of CAJNDV010002936.1, forward strand.
TTAGCATATATAAATATAAGAAAATGAAAATAATAATATATGATATAATGATAATAATAAATATAAATTCTTTTGTTGGAAATGATAATAATTAATAAGTATTCTCAAATAAAATCAAATATAAATATAAGAAAAGAAAAATAATAATATATGAGAATAATAAATATAAATTCTTTTGCTGGAAATTATAATAA
>CAJNDV010002945.1:0-11742 GCA_905221635.1 Symbiodinium sp. CCMP2456
GTAGGGAGGTAGGTAGGTAGGTAGAGATAGATATACATACACACTATATGTATAAATATATGAGGGCATGTGTGTGCGTGTGTGTGTGTATATTTGTTTCTATCTTGTAATATTAATATGCACACGCACAATTCTACGTATTTAGAATCAATGACCTCATCACTAACCCCCAGTCCCGCTCCCCTAGAAGCCACACCTTAACCGCCTCAACCCGAAAGAGCTAACGCCTTGATATACTCCAGGCTCGAAGGGCGCAACAGAAGGTCGAGGCTTCCGGTTTTGCACGTTTGAATTAGGGTTTAGGGTTCAGGGACCACGGGGCATCTGCAGGTTCAGCGCCCAAAAATTAAAGGGGTTCCCTGACGCTTACTGAACCTCGCTTATAGAAGTTTGGGGTTTGCCATTTGCAGCGCTAATCGGACTGGAAGGTTGTGCTTGTTGGCCATTATCTACGAGTTCCCTGCTTCCACAGGGCTTGATGCGACTTACATCCCAAAGCCTGCGGTGCTTGAAGAGCGGACTGCTTCAAACATGTAGTCTTTAAGAAGAGCTTCTTGGATGTTGTCAGGCCTTTGCATTTCTTCGAGGTTTTGGGGTAGTTCGGATCTGAGCATTCTGGTTGCAGGTGTAGATTAACACATGCAAGACTCAATGTGGAGTTGAGCTCTTGGGCATGGCAAATCCGGCTGCGAGGTATGTGTTGACTACTTTGACTTGGACTTTGTGTGTCTAGTCCCGGCAGGGTGTGATTGCGCCTTGATCAGTCGATTCGACTCTGATGGCCGAGCAGGTCTATCAGCTGTACACTGCCTGATACCTCACAAGTTTCAGTTCGGTCTCCAATTGCCTTTTGGCTGTAGCTCACGATTTAGCCGCTGACACTTCTGCAAGAGATTGAGGTCAGTTCCAAACTTTTTCACATCAACACTGACCAGCGGTCCGCTGCCCACAACTGATGTATATCGGCTGTGCTGGTGTATAACTGTTACAGTAGCCGTCCGCCGTCCATACTGCAGCAGTTGCAGTTGAAGCGTGAGGCGCCAGCACCGCTGCAGCCAGCAGCTGCGAATCCTGAACTGCTGAAAGAGGCTCTGCAGGCCTCGCATACAACTGCATGGCTTCGGGCTGAATCTGTGGAGGGCTAACACGCCTTGCTTAGACCGACAACCCCTGCTCTTTCTTTCGTTGCCTAGGCAGTAGGATGTTTGCTTGTCTAGCTCTATCCTCTGTTCAGTCTTGTTTCCAAAGCCACAAATCCTGGACAAACGCTCAAAGAACAAGCGAATGCTTGAGAAGGGGGGGATAGTTCGAGCCGGCTCAACTTCTCTCCCAACACGCCTTGAGCATGCCAACAGGCTTCGCACAGGCTCCGATGTTATACCTCAACCCCGGCGTTTTGACTAGGAAGCAAGATTTAGCGTTGCGCCCTTGGTTGTGATCTTTCGGTCGTCGGTCGAAAGTGGTATCTGGCTCTGACAAAGGGTAGTCCGGTGGTGCGGATTGGGTTTGCGATGCAGGCCTCGCCCGGATACTGTTTCATACACAGACAGACATTCAAAGACTCTCGCAGACTACAGCTCTGAACTCCAAATCCACTTTACCCACTTCGGCCGCCATCCTGTACCAGGCCTCCCACAATGCTTTGCTGACTGCCGCTTCGGTCCATGACGCCGAGGCAGAGGGTTGTAGTAATTTGTGCCATACAGAACCTGTTCTAGATATCATTGAGTCGACTACGCCATATAAGCCAGGACTCTGTACAAACACAGGTATGTGTATAGAGCATACATATGCGCATCGATATACATAGCACACACATGAATAGTATATAACTACGCGTTTAACGTGCAATTATATATACACACATGGCTGCATACATACATTTACAGATAGTTATGTGTGTATGTATATATATGTATATTGTCTTTGTTGTTCCAAATGTACATACACATCTACATCTACCTCTACATCCAGGCATACGTACATGTAAACGTGCACATGTGCATATTTGTGTTCACATAAGCCAGATTCATCTGCACACACTCATACTTATACTCAGGCTCATGCTCCTGCTCCTACTCATACTCACACTCATGCATGCATACATACATACGTACGTACATACATACATACATGCAAGCATACATATACATACACATATACATACCTTCATACATACATGTGTACATGCTCAGATATTCAAAAACATACAAACACGATATGCTAGTACGAGTGTGTGTGTATATATATATATGAACTGGCGACATGCCTTAGAGTTTCAATATGCACGGGGCATTGACACTGGGCGCCTCCGTCTGCGAGACTACACCCCTCGTCCTAGACCGACAACTCCTAAACTGGTAAGCCTAACTAAGCCTGAATGCTAAGCTGCTTCACTTTGACTCGAGCCTGCTTGCTGCCTACACTCGTACAGCTTACAACTATTCCTTGCGCGAGAGATGCTGGGATTGATGACTGCTGTCGGGTACAGCTCCCGTGAGCAGGAGTCCCGGCGCGCTGCAGCTGCCAACGAGGCGATTCTCGCAGACTCGCCGCTGAGGGATGCCACAGGCTCAAGAGTTTCCCCGAGGGTTTAGACTTTGGGTTTTGGCCTAGCGGCTGTAAGCTTGATGCGCAGGCAGCAATGCTTGTCAATACGTTTTGGGGTGGCCGCCCAAGAGGCGGTGTTCGAGCCTGACGGCATGAGAGGGTGGTGGAGCTCAAATGCTTGGAGTTGAACCCCGTGGGTATGCGCACATGGGCTGGCCTCCTACATCAGCCGGACGTGCGGCGTGCCCAGGTATCTCGAGACTCCCAGACTCAGAGCCCCCCTGAAATCCTGAACCGCTTAAGCCTAGTCTAAACCTTCAGGCCGGCTCCTTAGAGTCTCGAAACCACGGCTCCTCACCTTCGAAGGAATCATGGACAAGATTGGCCGCTACCTGAAACCGGCCTCCACGACACTGGGCTTCGTGCCTCACACGACGACGCAGGGCTCCTTTGGCTGCATCTGCCGCATGTTAGAAATACCAGGTAGACGTGAACCCAGATCAACATCAATGTTGAAGATCATGGCTGCCAAACAGCACCAGTGTGTGTGTGTGTGTACTTGCAGATGGCTTCAAGAGCTCTTGAAGCCTTTTGGGATCCTGCAAATTCGAGCAAGCCTTCACGGGTACCCCACCTGGAAGAGGGGGTCGCAGCAGCTTATAGATCCCGACCTCTCGCCCCACAACGCAAACTCAAACCTAGCGGACTGCGTAAACTTAAACTCGATTTTGTGGGTGTCGAGTTGTCAGGAGGAGGATCTGGGGTCCGAGCTGGAAGTTATCCGAACCGGACTGCGATTCGTGGGTCAAGTGTTCCATGGACGGTAGTGTAGTAGTCATTCCTGATCGTTTAGTTTCCAACGAACTCTGCACACATAGGGTTCAAGTATGCAGATCCATGCGAGTTGGATGGAAAACTTAGTGCCCAGAGAAGTGCAGAGTAAGAGAGCCGTGGCCAGGCGAGGCCCTAGACCGCATTTTCGCCGGTTTTGGCTTCAGGCATGGGGCAGCGCCCTGAGAGTAAACGCCCCAAAGGCCCTAAAAGCAGAAACCCCGCTAAAAGGAGCCCTGAAAACAGAGCCGTCTCAGAGGCCCAAACGCTTCCAAGCTGGAAGCGCCCATGAAGGCGAAGTCAGGCAAGAACCGAAGATGGGGCTATGGAAGGAGGTTAGGGTTCAAGGGCTTCTTTCCAAAGCTCTGCGTCCATGGTTTTTTGCGGATTAGGTTTAGGGGTGACTGGTTTTATCCTGACTCTAAATCAGTGCGCAGGGTCCTCAGGCTTTGGATCGGGTTTTTTCTTGTGCTCATGGACGCGAACAGGTGAGTGCCTCGATAACTGCAACGGCACCCTGTCTGCAAAAAGTCTCAGGTGTGGACGTCTTGTGCCCCTTAAACACTCCTCCGTCCTTAGAGGGCATTGTGGATTGGGATGTTTTTAGGGCTTACCGCAGATGTTGGAGTTCAGGATGTTTTAGGGTTTACACGGGCCTAGAGTTTAGTCTGTTCTCAAAACAGAATGTTCATGTGTCAGGCAAAGAACAAGCCAATTACACTCGACAAACCCGAGGCCCCAGTCCAAGAAGATGAACACCTCACACCCAACAGCAATTCTTAAACTTTACACATTGAACTTCTCAAGCCCGACATCACCCCATTCTTCCAGACTTCACCTGATGCCCCCAAATCTCAACCACACAAGGGACAAGGTGCTGGCATTGCCAGGTTTAGAGTTGTGGTCATCATAAGGTAAATCAGAGTATGATCGAAATACTTTGCTTTTGCGGGATCGGGTTGCATGTGGTAGAGTGACCATGCAGTACTATGCCCTCTGGTACTGCTGCAACCGGTATCCAGAGAAGAATTGCAGCCTGCATGAGTACTCCTATGAAGATTCACACCCCAGAGGAAATCCCAAACCCTTGAGTTTAGAACGAAGAGTTGACAGGCTGAGCCCCCGATCCTCGGGCCCCAAGCCGCATTCAACCTTGAGAAAACTTTCAGGGCCATATTCGCCCTTCATCCGAAGGCCGACACCCTGCACGAACGCCAAACCGCAAAACGGCAGCTTTCGACTGCCCTGCACCGTGAATCCCAAGCTGAGGGCACCGGCTTCTGGCTAGCCGCTAAACTCCATCCACTGCAACCCTAACTTTGAACTCCCAAATACCAAACCCCAAGCCCTTGCCAAATCTCAGCTCCAAGCTCCGCAAGGGCACGGCAGCTGTGCCAATGGAGTCTGCAGTTGCGGTGCCGGTTGGACCGGGGAGGCATGGCGAGGGCCGTGTCGAGGGCGCCCTCGATGCTTAGAGGATTTAGGTTTTGCGCTAAAGGCTTGCGTGGGAAGTCGAGTCGAGTTCGGCAGATTCACGGCATGAACCCTTCCCCAGCATACACTGCGGGTCCGAGAAACTAGAACGAATGAATTCGCAGAAAACCAGCCGACCCAGCACCACGAAACACTTCAAGACTTTAGACTCCAAGCCAAACCGTTGCTGTTGGGCAGGACCCATTCTTTGACACGGTAAAGCCTGATGCCCTGGAGTAGTTTTAGCAAGTTGGACTTTCGACAATCCACGGAAACACTCTGAAGTTGTACTTGGGAGTTGCTCATAAAATGGGACGGGTTGACCCATAGGATCCTGATAGGAGAGTTCAAGCTGGCTTTGCCAGTTTCGGTCGGAATGACTTCAGACCTTCCGCCATCCAATGCAACTTCTCTATGAGCAAAATTATGTATAGAAAACGAACACGTTTTTGAAGCCGCCTAATTCAGGAGAGATGCATTTTGGGAGCCATCCACCGGTCTCTTCGGTCTCTTCGGGTTTGGCAACTTTAAGTCAGGTGGCTCACAGTTCTGGCATGACTACTGGGCAAGATTTGGAATCCTGGAACTGAACCTGGATCTCCCTTGAGTCCGGAATCCCCAGGAGCTCTTGAAGAAAAGAGCCACATCTAACCCTCGCAGAGTCAGGGCTGTTTCCACATGGTCGTATGATAATCTCGACTTCAGGGTCTTGCACCTGCAGGCTCTAGCGGCGCTAGCGTTCAGGATTCGAGGGCGTGAGGATTCAATTTTGAGGGCTCAGAACTCACTGTGCTGCGCTCGCAAGGCCTGCGACATCGATGCTCGGCACGCACTAGCCCTTTGACCATCGCCCTCACTGGCCCTCACCTCTACTCTAAGCTCCGAAAGACTTCATGCCAAAATCCTTGGTTGCGGATTTGGGGATGTCAGGGTTCACGGGATAGAGGCCCGGCTCTGGGAAGTTGAAGCTCCAGACGACAGGCTTTCTACTAAGGGTACAGGGAGGGAGCTCAGGGATTAAAACTGCTCGGAGGACTTATGTTGCTCGTGGTCTATGCGCAACCTTTCGGAGCTGTCCACCAAGGTAACCTGCCCCAGCAACTGCAACTCGCGAGGCTCCTGCATAGGCCGGGACACACTTCGGACTTAGGGCTGTTCTAAGGCTTCGGGTTCAAGTATTTTGGGCCAAAACGTGATCCGCGGTTTTTGGGTCCGCGATTCATAGCTGACAAAGCTATGTTAGGGCAGAACAGACACAAACCGAGCTGAAAAGGAAGTACAGGAGATGGCTTTGTGCGGTGGTTCAGGAACCCCCCCCCCAAGGTCACGAAGCCTTAAACCTGATGGAGCCCCTTCATTTAGATTATAGTGTTTGTTGCCAGGCGCACCAAGTTCGAAGATGCTTGTGGTCATACCAACAAAATCAACGGAGTGAGGCATATGGAACCGGCGGGTACCAAGTATTCTTTGTCACAGACATGACTGGTCGCAAGAGCCCCTCGTCCCTCCCAGGAGCCGCGGATGCTTGAAGTGAAGACCTCGATTACTGCCCCTAGATCATAGACCCAAAGCTCAAAAGCTCAAATACCTTGGCCTGAGGCGGCTCTTGCGCCTGCAACTTCGCCTTCTATGGTGCTGCATGCCTGGGACTTAGGACCAAGGTGTTGGCTTTCTAGAGAGCCATCAGTCTCTGCAAAACACTTCAGAAGGCCACCCGCGCAACAAAGAAGGCAAGCGGCTGTTGATGAGACTTTCTGCTTTTCTGTCGGTCGGTCGCTGGAACCGAGCTTTCATGCTTCAAGACCTGGAGCCCTAAAGTTCTGGTGTTGATGTTAGCACCTGCTTTGGGCACGGATGCACAATTCGCAGTTGTTGGGTAGAGTCTGAACTTCTGAGCAAAGGGCTTAGAGCTGCACGCCTATGTGTGAGCGATTTTGGCACAAGACTACTTCTACTGCTACTGCCACAACAACAACCACTACTACTACTACTACTACTACTACCACCACCACTACTACTACTACTACTAATAATAATAATAATTATTATTATTATTACCCATACTACTATACTGTCATCAGACCCATGTGTAACGCTACAAATATCATGAGCCAGGTGTAGACTACCTGTCGTCATTAATGCCATCGTCGTCCTGATCGACCTAGAATCAGTGCCATCTCCCCGCCGCCACGCCATCCGCATTACAGTCATCATAAACATATAGAAGTCACCGTCTTCCTCCCTGTCCGCACAATTGGCATCGTGCTCGCCATCGTCATCGCCATCATCAGGAGCATCACCATCACCGTCAACATGATCGCATTCCGCAGCGCAATCAATGATGTCGGTAGTAACATGTGCGACAGTAATTCCACTTCTTCTGCAATCGTATGTATGTTTTGAGCCGTAGCATCTTGATAAGACCATTAATCACAAGGGGATGCGCATTGTGTGCTTGGAAGATGCCACCAGGCGAGTATCCGCGCTGCAAGAATGACTGCAACGGCCACGGCTACTGCGATAGCGGCAAGTGCGTTTGCCGCTAGGCTTCTGAGTGCTTGTCGAGGAGACTACCCTGAGCATCCGATATTGATTACAATCAATCTCCCGAGCTTATTTTCTATTGATATTGATTTTGGGGGCCGATATTGATTATATCAATTATATTGATATTGATTTTTTCTGCTATATATATATATGTAAATTGTATATGTTTCCAATTGATTTTATTGATTTTTCCAATTGATTATGGTATTGATTTTTCGTGCTCCGTGAACCATGGAAACAGGTAGGCTATATATATATATATATACATATGTGTGTGTATATATATATATATGAGCCTTAAACCCCCAACCCCTTGAACACCAAACCCTTTCCCAAAATCATTTGCGCAGGGTCTTACATCCTAAACCCTTTGTATATACACAAAGGAATTTCCAATACTTTTTGTACTTGCAAATGGAAATGATTTTTTTTGCAACCCAATTTTAGTTTCATCATATACAGATACACATGCATACATATCTGGGCCGAAACGGAGCGGGGAAGGTATACATTTTAGTTTAATCCTTTACAAGTCTAGTGCACACATTGTGAAAAGGGGAAGGGGCATATCTATATTTATTATATCTGTATATATGTGTATATGTATATGTATTTGTATATATATATATACACGCACATGTATGTATATATATATATATGTAGAGTGGTATTTAGATTTAGATTTAGATTCAACTAGCTGCTACTTATTTAGTTATATAGTGATTTTCAATTTAGGAAGCACACACAGGATTTGTTTTTACACTTGTATATATATATATACACATATGGCGGGGCGAAACCGAGGGGGCAAGCTAATTTCTTTGTGGCATCCTTTACATGTTTAACACTTTTGCAAAGGTCGCGAACAGAGGAGGGCAGGACGGCAGCAAACATGCACGCACATGCACACACACACACACACAGCAGACACAAACAGAAACACGTGCACACAGAAACAGATGGAATTAAGGCCTCGGAGGTTTAGGGGTCTAGGGGTTCGGTTCGAGGAGGTTTGGGGTTTTTGGACTTTTTTTGGGAGGGAGGGGGTTCGGGGTTTCAAGCTCAAGGCTTGAGGTCTGAAGGTTTTTAGGGCTGAGGGTTTTGGGGGATTGGGTTGCAACTGGTATCAGGGCTTCAGGGTATCAGTGTCTTGGCGGTTTAGGTTTTGGGTTAGCAGCTTCCAGAGGGGTTTAAGGAGTAGTGTTAGGGTTCCGGAGGTTTGGGGGTTTAGGGTTGAGGTGGTCCGGAGGTTTGGGGTTTAGGGGAGTTTGGGGGTTTAGGGTTGAGGGTGGGTTTGGGGGTTGATGGGGTCCGAGGTTTGGGGGTTCAGGTTGAGGGGGGGTCCGAGTTTGGGGTTTAGGGTTGAGGGGATCCGAGGTTTGAGGGAATAGGGTTGAGGGGGTCCGAAGTTTCAGGGTTTAGGGTTGAGGGGGCGTTGGGGGGTTTAGGGTTCAGAGGGTGCGAGGTTTAGGGGTTTAGGGTTGAGGGGCGTTTGGGGGTTTAGGGTTCAGGAGGCTTGGGGTTTAGAGTTGAGGGTTCCGAGGAAAAAAGGTTTTGGTTGAGGGGGTCCGAGGTTTGGGGGTTGAGGGTTGGGGGGGGCCCGAGCTTTGCGGGGTTTAGGGGTTCGAGGTTTGGGGGTTTAGGGTTGGCTGGGTGTTTGGGGGTTTAGGATTTAGGGGGTGCGAGGTTTGGGGGTTTAGGGTTGGTGCAGGTTTTAGTTTTAGGTTTGAGGTCCTAGGAAGTTTTAGGGCAGGGAGTTCAGAGTCAGAGGGGCCCTTAGGGTGCACACGTGCGCACACACACACACAAACCATATGATTTACTGCCCTTGCCAAAGGGTCTACAATTGTTGTTTTGGGGGTGTTTGGGATGGCTTGTAGCCGGGAATGTGTCTGGATGTTCTCGAAAATCTTGGGGGTGACTCCTGAATGTGCGGGGGTGCTTGTGGTTGGGTTGGAGACGTGGTTTTTTTCCGAGACGTAGTCAATCTGATCAAATCTGGTCAAACCCGATCAAAATCTGATCAAATCTGGTCAAACCCGATCAAAATCTGATCAAATCTGGACAAACCCGATCAAAATCTGGTCAAACCCGGTCAAAATCTGATCAAACCATGGTTTGATCAGATTTTGATCAGGTTTGATCAGATTTGATCAGATGGATCAGAGCGGTCACCTTTCTCAAGGTGCCGACATATGCCATTTGATGAAAATGGAAATTACTTGGATTATGGTATGAACAGGGGGGGTGGGGCTAATGGGGTTTGGGGATGTGGGGCAAAGCAAAACAAGCGTTCTTTTTTTGAGATGTTCACGGTGGGTTGGCTGGGAAGAGGTGGGTGGTTAAAGAGGTGAAGGGGGGGTTGTTAATTCAGCGCTTTTGGTTTTGGGAAGTGGGGTGGGGAGGGTGTTGTGAAATTTTGCTGGGTTGATTCGATGAATATAGTATAGCAATACATGGCTTTACACATATGTTGATTTGTTTGCTTGTGTGTTTTTTTACACATATTTGTCCTATTGTTTTATGTGTATTTTGAGTATATGTTCTTTAGACATTTTTATAGTTACGTAATTTTGTGTTTAATCAAATCGTTTTAGAAGTAATTTATTTGTTTGTTTAACTAGTCTATGTGTTTTTGGTAGATAAGATTAGACAGGATTGGAGTGGTTGCAATGGACATAAGAGAATTAAAAAATCTAGGCTCGATGAACTTCTATTACCCTTTGGAAGCTGCCAACCCAAAACCTAAACCCCATCCCTAAACCCTAAAGCCTTAATTCCAAAACTCTAAACCCCTAAACCCTGAAGCCCTATTCCTTAAAACCCTTTGGAAGCTGTTAACCCAAAACCTAAACCCCCAACCCTAAAACTTAAAACCCTTCTTCCTAAACCCTAAACCCTAAACCCTGAAGCCCTATTCCTTGAAAGCCCTCCGGAAACTGTTCACCCAAAGCCTAGACCCCCAACCCTAAAGCCTCAACCCTAAACCCCTAAACCCTAAACCCTGAAGCCCTACTCCTTAAAGCCCTTTGGACGCTTTTTTTCCCGAAACCTAAAGCCCCAACCCTAAACCCTAAAACCCGAATTCCTCAACCCTAAAGCCTAAACCCCTTAACCTTGAAACCCTATTCCTTGAAACCCTTTGGAAGCTCTTAACCTAAAACCTAAACCCCCAACCCTAAAGCCTCAACCCTAAACCCTTAAACCCTGAACCCCTAAACCCTAATCCCCCGAACCCCCAAACTCCTAAACCCCTGAAGCCCAAAAACGGTTGAGCCCTGATGGCTTTAAGGCTTTAGGGTTTAGGGGTTTAGGGTCTTCGGGTCGTCGGCCTTAGGGGGGTTAAGGCCTTAACCTAACCCCTAAACCCTAATGTTCGGCCGCCTACTCATGATATATATATATATATATACACACACATACACTTATATTTATATATAAATATATAGAGGTATAGGGCTCCCGGGGGCTCCTTCAGCCCGAAGCACCGTGTTTCGTCTTAAAACCCTCTGGAAGCTAAAGCGCCAACCCTGAACCCTAATGCCTCAACCCTAAATCCTAAACCACTAAACCCTGAAGCCTTAAAACCCTTTAAAAGCCTTTGGAAGCTGTTAACCCAAAACTTAAACTCCCAACCCTAAACCCTGAAACCCTAATTCCTGAACCCTAAACCCCAAACCACCAAACCCTAAACCCTAAGGCCTTAAAACCCTTTGGAACCCAAAACCTAAACCCCCAACCTTAAACCCTAAAACCCTAAAAACAAGCCCTAAACCCCTAAACCCTAAACCCCCGAACCCCTGAAGCCCTAAAACGGGTGAGCCGTGAGGGTTTTAAGGCCGTAGGGTTTAGGGGTTCAGGATCTTCGGGCTTAGGGTCTCAGGGGTTAGGGTCTAAACCCTAAACCGTACCTCTTCAGGCCCCCTTTAAACATTGACTTACAGATTGATATGAATATTGATTTTCGAAGATTTTTTGATTGATTTCAGTATTGATTTTATGCTTCCAAAATGTACATTTTCCTATTGATATCATAATCAATCAAAATCAATCTGTATAATTGATTTCACTCGAAATCAATCGACCTAAGCCCCGATTGATCCTAATGAATATCGGATGCTCAGGGTAGTCGAAAGGTGCGGAAAGGTGTTCATGCGCGACCCGACGGGCAGGTATGTGTTGGAAGAAGTATCCCTCTCCGTGCCCCTTGAAATGATGCCCAGATCGAAACATGGATCCCTGTATGAGATCAGGCAATGCTGGCTACCACGGAGCAGCTTGCGACGAGTTCAAGGCACCTTCGAGCGTGTCTCTGTGTCTGTGTGTGTGTGTGTTTTGTGT
>CAJNDV010002947.1:0-12206 GCA_905221635.1 Symbiodinium sp. CCMP2456
CTTAGGGCTTTGGGTTTAGGGTTTGGGGTTTAGGATTTAGGATTTAGGGTGTAGGATTTACGTAGGGCTTAGGGTTGAGGATTTAGGGTTTAGGGTTTAGGATTTAGGGTTTGGGGTTTCGGGTTTAGGGTAGGGCTCAGGGTTTGGAGTTTCGGGTTTAGGGTTTAGGGTTTAGGGGTTGCAAAGATCCTTTTCAAGCCACCAAAACCTACTTTGTTGTAGGGGCCTTGTAAATCCCCTTTTAGGGTGTGAAATGCGCCCTCTGAAGTACGATTCTGAGACTGTGGAGGTTCTGTTTGAGGTCTAGGGTTTAGAGGTTCAGGGTTTTGGGTGTAGGGTTCCGGGGGTTCGCAGTTACTTTGGGGTTGAGATTTGGGATGGTTAATGGTTGAGGGCTTCAAGAAAACATTGCTGTTCAAACAAGGCAGTATACAATCAAATAGGCTTCAGTCTTCAGGGGTTTAGGATTTTAGGGAGTGCACAAAGTCCAATGGAACGTAACGTGGTACAATGCAACGTGATGCGGTGAGCGGGCCCTCCTTGTTTTGACCTTTCGGCAGACTTACATGATGTTAGGATCACGTAAAAATTCCCATGGAGCTGAATTTAGACAGATACCTTGCCATGATTGAACGCTAAATGAATTCTCAAGCCCAACTCCTAAACCCTGGACGTGTGCCCTGAGCTCCCGAAAGTCTGGCTTCTCCTCCGCTGAGTTCGCAAGATAACCCAAGATCAGATTGAAAGCGCTTACCCAGATGCCCTTGATCAAACAGTATACCAGTAAATGATAATAACACTATGGATCCTCCTTTTGAACATTATAGTTTTTCATTAAGGTGTTTTGGTAGGGTTTTGGGTGGCTTCAGACGGTAGATCTTCTTGCTAAACCCAGAAATCCCAGACTCCTGAACTTTGCAAGACTTTAACACCGAGCGCCCCAACAAGAACCTGTAGTATACCAATTCTAAATCACGTATCATGCTATACCATAATATACTACGATATACCATGGTTTGGGTGGTTGTCTAAATTAGGGTCCCTTTTAGGGTCCTTTTTATAAGGGTGCCGTACTATATTGGGGACCTAAAAGGGGCCCTAAATAATGTATCATGCTATACCATAACATACTACGATATACCATAATGATATTAGGACATGGTTGAATTGTACTATAATTTTTCCCGGAGAAGAGTCAAGCCCCCGAACCTGTAGGGAAAAAGAGAGAGCTTTGAGCTTACTGGGCTTCTACGTTCGGTTTGCATCAGGCAGTTTGAGCTTCTTTGCGTTTTTTTAGGTGTTTTTTGGTTTGGGTTTAGGAGTTTCAGGGTTTTGAGGTGTTAGGCTTCAGGATTTCGGCGTATTAGGTGCTAAGGTGCAGGGTTTAAGATTTTGGGGGGAGAGAGACTACAGCCCCTTGCCGTCGAAGGTCACAGGAACGCTCCATGTGGATCCAGCAGACCTTTGAGAGTGTGGTGCTCCTTGAACAGCCGCGAACTCGGTTCAGGGTCGTTTGAGGGCTGGAGCCGTAATCCACACATAGCCACGTGAGCCGTGCAAAACAAGGACTTAGAGGTAGGTATTTGATGGCTTCGGTGCTGTTTGTGACAGCGATTTTGAAGGTTGGAGTGAAAAGGGCGGCCAAGTGTTGTGGCTATGACCTCTAAGCCCGCCAAAAACGCCACTGTTCAGGGTTTAGGGATCAGGGTTTAGGGTTTCTAGGGCCCCTGCTTGACGGCGACATTCTCGGCTAAGTATGCACCCCGTGCAATATAGGGGTCAGAACACTTGGTAATAGTATTTCCTTGTAGTCCACGGATAATTGTACCGAAAACCGTTGTTCCAAGCATTAAGGCCCGTGCATTACACCGGCGCTTAAACGCGGAGCCAGAGACCGGAAGCCAAAGCTGACAACGCTCCCACGCTCACGGGTTTAGGTCTTCAGATGCTTGGGTGGTTTCAAGTTTGGAGTTGGATTTTTTTTGGATCCAGGGGAAGGGCTTGATTGATTTACATGCTTCCTTGTCATCTTTTGCCCTAAACCCTGAGCCCTAAACCCTAAATCCTAAACCGTTTAGCCCCAAGCCCTAAAGCCTCACCCGTCCCTGAAACCCAGCGCTGTCAGGTATCCACGCTCCCAGATCCGCCTCTACGTGCAAATCTTGCAGGCATGCCTTGGGTTTGATAGGGTTTCATAGGGCGTTTAAACAAAGGTTCAGTGTGGTTCTATAGGGTGTCTGTAGGGTTCAAGATGGTTCTTGATGATTCTCGAGGATCGTTGAACAGGCCTAAAGCATTTCATAGGGTTTGACTAGGGTTTCACGGAGCCTCTGTGTAATCAAGTAGGGTTATTGGAGGGTTCTATCAGGTTTGGAGCGTTGGCCCCGAAACCTTGGGAACCCATTTGTGGAAGCTGGGTTTAGGGTTTAGGGTTTCGTGTCAACAGGCGATTGCAACACAGCCAGCCACCTCGAAGCTATGCGGGTGGGTGGTTGTAGAACCCCGTACAGTGTTTTTAGCAAAGTTCAAAGGTCCTAAACCCTACGCCCCAAACTCCTCAAGCCCCCAACCCCCCTTAAACCCCATACCGTGGCTAGACCCGAAAGGCCCCCAAGCCCTGAACCCTAAACCCTAAACCCTAAACCCCAAAGGCCCCAAGCCCGGAAAGCCCTTGAGAGCTCCGACGGCCAGGCCGAGGGGAGCTCCATGGCAGCGGCGATCAATGCGGCAACTGGGAGCGCAAAACGTTTTTTGGGGTCTTGGGTTTAGGGTTTAGGGTTTTGGGGTTTAGGGTTTAGGGTTCTTGGGTTTAGGGTTTGGGGTTTTTGGGTTTGGGAATGTATGAAATGGTTCAGAATGGTGGGTTTGCGGGGTTTGGAGTATCGGCTGGCTTGTTGGATCAGCTGTTCTGACTACGCGATTACGCTTGTTGAGGCTGTCTTCATTAGCACTTGCTTCGCGACTGCACAGCTGCAGAAGCAGCGTAAAGGAACCTGTTCTTGTGCCCTCAAGCCCTCAACCTAAACCCTAAACTCTAAACTCTAAACCCCAAGCCCTAAATCCTAAACCCCCAACCCTAAACCCTAAGTTCTACACCTAAAACATGTTGAGAACCCATCGCAAGCCTTCGGCCTGCTTGGAGGCAACGCTAGCGCTTGCAGATGCCGGCATTCCGATGCGGGATCTTGTTGCAGCATGCACTGCGGGACTGCCGGGACCCTGGCAGTGCTCGACTCTGATCGTGCATGGGTTCGAGCGCTTCGGATATGCCTTTAGGGCTTTGAGATTGAAGGTTTTAGCTCGGCCGTTCCAGTGTCAAGAGTCCCTCCCGAGCATTTGGGCCCCTTTGTGCTTCTTGGGGCACAAGAAAGGCTTACAGTCCCGCAGGGCGTAAGGGTTTTAAGATTCCAATGATTAGCTTCTGCAATTAAGTGCCCTGAGCCTGCAAAGTGCGCCATGGTCGTGAGGTAGACCAGGTAGAGCTGACCTTGTAAAGCGTTATTGTAGAGCCCAGATCGACCCCTTATATAACTTATATAGAACCCCTAAAAAACAGCCTCAAGAATGGAAGCCCCCGAGCTCTCGCCTGCGGTGGGCGCGCTGCTGGACGACGGCGACATCGAACACGTGCAGAGGACCTTTGCCAAAGTGGCCGTCGTGGGTGCAGAGGCGACCGGCCGCATGCTCTTCGGCCACATTTTCCGCATTTCACCTGAAGTCAAGAAACTCTTCTCTTTCGCCAGGGACGAGGAGACAATGTGGCTGCCAGGAAGCCGCTTAGAGAAGCATGGTGCCAGGGTGGTGAACACCATGGCAGTAGCCGTCTCCTTGCTGGATGACCTAGAAACCTTAGAACCGGAATTGGAGAAGCTGGGCGTGCAGCATGTGCGCTACAAGGTTCTCGCCTGTCATTACGATCTCGTAGGCCAAGCCTTCATCGCCACCTTGGAGGATCTACTCGAGGCGGAATTTACAGAGGCCTTGAAGAGCGCCTACCAAAAGGTCTGGAGCTTTCTTCAGAACACCATGATCGCAGACAATTACACCTGGTGAGCAAGGCTCAGGCAGCCTAAGGCTCCTTGTGTGTTAAGGTGCATCGAGAGAGGTTTGCAAGAAGCAGGAATGCTTTGCGCCGCAGAATTTCGTAGCAGCCCCGCATCTTTGTGACTGAAGGGCAACAAGTTTTAACTCTGCCATGCGAGCCTTTTGTCCGGCCATTGGCGATATTCTGGCACGCCTTGCTACGATCAAAGATCTAGCAATGCGGAGCAGCCTGCAGGAGCAGTTGCCAAACACGCTAGACTTTCAAGGGAGCTGGTGAGTTGTGGGCAGTGATAGAGACTCCGAAGCTTCCGAACTCGAATCCCCCCCAATCTGCTGGCTTCGGAGCATCTGCAGGCTGCTCTCCGCCCACAGTAGGACGAAGGGCGGTGCACGGCGGGAAAGAGCGAATTTTGGCCCCTCCTGGACGATGCAGTTACATGGGTTTCCATCTTACTTCTACATGGGCCATCCATCTCTGCAGGATCCCGAAGCAATAGAATCTTACACTGAGCCCTTGCCTACACCTCTTTAGAGGACCTTTTAAGAGAGCCATAAGGAGGGTTAAGAAGGGTCCCCTTTAAGGGGTCTCCCTAATACTGCCTAGGACTTTAAGAATGCTTCTAGCGCTGGAGCCCCAAACCAGGCGACAAGTTTTCTTCAACTCAGGGGTTTAGGGCTTGGGGTTTTGGGTTTTGAGTTGAGGGTTTTAGGGGTTTAGGGATTTTGGTTTAGGGCTTAGGGTTTAGGGCTTAGGGTTTTGGGTTTATGCTTTAGGGCTGAGAGTTTAGGGTTTGGGGCTTATGTCAGAGGGGTCCGCACTAGTAATGGTAAGGATGCTATATGGGTAGTTCTCTAAATTGGGGTCCCGTTTAGGGTCCTTTTTATAAAGGTGCCGTCGGGTGCCGTACTCTAATGGGGACCTAAAGAGGGACCCTGATTTAGAGAACTACCCATATGAGTTTCTGTCCAAAACCACAAGAACCTTACCGGCCCGTGGGTGTCAGCTCTTCCTTCTGAACCTTGATCCCTACAACCGCGGACCATTTCAAGCATGTTTTTTGACGTAGAAGCCTAAAGAGTCAGCATTCGCACGCCCTGATGGTCCCTCATACTAAATGGCCATTGCCCAACATTTCCCCCAAACCCTTTTCCAAAATACTAAGGCCCCAAGAACCCTAAACCCTAAACCCTAAACCCTAAACCCAAACGTTTTTCCAAAATACTAAGGCCCCAAGAACCCTAAACCCTAAACCTTAAACCCTAAACCCTAAACCCTAAACCTTAAACCCTAAACCCCAAACCCTAAACCTTAAACCAAATACTAAGGCCCCAAGATTAGACAAAGTCCTCCGACTTTTGAAGTTGCCAGGTTAGGCCGGAAGCCGGCTATCGACCTCAGCAGAGAGGACGCTGGAACGTAGGGTTTAGGGTTTAGGGTTTAGGGGGGTTTTCCGGATTTACACTCGGTCGTTGAGCCGGGGTTTAGAGTTTAGGGTCCTCCCCAACCGTGATTGAACTGGGTTCTGTGGGGGTTTAGGTTTTGGGGCAGTAGGGTTTTTTTTGGTATCGGGGTTTAGTTTGGGGAGGGAGTATGGAGTCTAGACGATAGACAGAGTTCACCCTTAGACCCAGGATCCCGATGAAAACGAAGCATCCAGGATTGTTGCTCATGTTCTTACGTTTAAGTTTACCATGAGAATGTGTCGAGAAAGCAACAAGGTCTCCTGCGTTTTTCGGTAAACTTGAGTTAAGGTCCTGAGCAAGAACACAGCAAGGCAATGCCCTAGCCGCAGCCACCCTTTACCACCAGGGTTGCATCGGGGGATTAGACTGTTGTTAGGCTTGAAGTTTAGTTAGGGGTCAGAATTTAGTGGAGCATGGGCGTCGTGGTAGCTGTGGTGGGCAGCGTATGACGGGCCAGTCGGCTTGTGCCGATGATGTTATTCCCCACCATCATGATGAACTCAGTGATGTTACGGAGGGTGAGGGTGGTGGTGGTGGTGGTGGTGGTGGTGGTGATGGACGTGGCGGCAGCGACGGTGGTGGTGGTGATGGCGGCAGCAGTGGTGTGGGCGGTGGTCATTGGGGCTGCTGCTGCTGACGATAGTGATGATGAAAACTCGACACGATGAGTATGATCAATATGATGATGAGAACATAGGGTGCAGTCAAAGACGATGAAGATGAACATGCCCAACTCCTGGACAGTATACTGGTGTTGCCGATGACGACAATGCGACGATGAAGGTTGCGATTGTGGTGACGACGATGGCGACTGCGACGGCGACAGTGATGCCGATGCTGAACGACACGACAGTGACGACGACGTGCAGATCCCAAACCGCAGCGGCACCACCAGCAAACACAGTATATATTTTTAGTATTGTCAATATGAGTATGATTATCATCCTCATCGTCATCACCATCTTCGTGATCATGCATAGCAGCATTATCACCATCATCATCATCACCATCATCATCATCATCATCATCATAATCATCATCATCATCATCATCATCATCATCAATCATCATCGCGATCAGCGTTGTCAACGGAGACGGCCACCGCGATCGATACAGCTGTTGCAATGAAGAGGTCCCGAAAACCGCTTGTGAAACTCTTATAGAACTCTTACTTGTAGGGCCCTTGCAGAATCGGCCCTAAACCCTAAACCCTAAACCCTAAACCCTAAACCTTAAACCCTAAACCCTAAACCCTCGTATAGCATCGCGAGGTTAGACGCCTTTATAGAACCGCCAAAAAGGAGGAGCAGTCCGGGAGTGCTGCCATCCTCCTCGCCAGCCTCACCGGCGCCCGTAAAGCAACACTTTTGGAGGCCTTTTTAGGGTTCAGGGTTTAGGGTTTAGGGTTTAGGGTTTAGGGTTCAGGGTTTAGGGTTTAGGCTTCAACTAAAGGTTTTGAATGGGTTTCGAAGTTTCTACAAATATAGGTTTGCAGGTTCGTATATGGGTTTTCGGGGTTTCTACAGGGTCTTGCAGTCAAAAACATGCTCTTGTACTGTTTTATAAGTTTTGCATCTGGCGTTTAAGCGGAGTGGTAACAGCGCCTTTTCGGGCTTTCGAAAGCCTGCACCAGGTTTTCAGAGTTTAGGGCTCCGGCTTGTGAGTTTCGGGCTAGGTTCAGGGTCATGGGGTTTAGGGCTTCAGGGTATTCGGGTTCAGGATGTTGGCGGCTGTCCATCTTGGCCTAAGAAAGACCATGTAAGTGTTGTTACTGCTGAGGATGTGGGTGGTAGGAACTGTGACTGCCATTTGATCCTGGCAATGCTCCTGTTTGCGGTGAGTCATGCGGCCATGATGATGCTGATGTCGTACAGATTTATGCTTCAAGACATCTGTAAAGGCCTTACAAGGCCCGTCGCAATCCCAATATAGAGGCCCTTAGCAATTGCAACAAGCTTGAGGGCGAATCATGCGATAAGTATAGTTACTGTATAGTTAGACAGGAACATGCAGTGTTGCAGGAGCCATAAGAGATATGGCTACCCTAAACCGTAAACCCGAAACCCTAAACCCTAAACCCTAAACCCTAAAACCCTAAACCCACCCTAAACCCTNNAACCCTAAACCCTAAACAGGCCCCTGTAGCAGAACGCGGCTGCTTCCTCTGATCCCATGACAGGTGGAGTCCAAGGTGCCGGACGGCCAGTTTGCCCCACTCTATGAGATGGCGCTGCAAGGCGCCCACCTCTAAGTATGAGGTTGAGGGGTTTAGGGTTTGGGGTTTACGATTAGGAGGTCTGGAGGTCTGGTTAAGGTGCACTTACATAGCCTTGAGACCGTCTAACTGTGCACACCGTGTTGTTGCTAAAAGCTGCTCCACTCGCGGCTTAAGAGTGCAAGGTTGATCTGTGTAATCACCGTATGTGGAGATTTGATCGGGCCCCTAATCAATCGTGGCTGGTCCCATAAAAGCAGCAGCAAGCTGCAAAGACTGTTATTATAAAACCGTCAAACTCATTGAATCGAACCCAGAGATCGAGAACACAGCGCACTTTCTCATGGATGTTTAGGGTTCAGGCTTTAGGGTTCGGGCTGATTACTACAAGCTTACCCTCAAGATTCCTAGGCGCTTCCCGTTGACATTTCGAACGTTCCTGTAAGATTTCTACCAGGTTTCTATAAGCTTACGAGTGCCATAGGACGTCTGAGGCTTTGCGTGGAGGTTTCAGCGGCTCGACTCTGTCCCTCATTCAAACTAACATGAACGGTTTAGGGTTTAGGGTTGAGGGTTTAGGGTTTAGGGTTTAGGGTTTAGGGTTCAGAAGGGGGCACGTTCTGGACTAGTGTTCCTTTTTCGGGGGTGGAGGGGGCGCAATGGGGTTCCAGGGAAGCTTCCAAGGTGCGTAGACCCAAAAAGCCCAAGACCCGAAAGCCTACTTGGAGGATCATGGGGCTTAGTAAGTAAGGTTATGAGTCCCTTAATTGGGGTTATAAGTATAGTTACCCTAATTATAACCCTACTTACTAAGTCCCATGATCCTCCAAGTAGAGGCTGCAGATTTGGGGTGTGGGGTTTTGGCAGAAATGAAGGGACCCTGACATGCAACCCCAAGTAGGATAGTTGCAAGGATTCGTAACATACAATGCACTTAAAAAATTCAGAACGCTCTTGGCCCACTCCTATAAAACAACCCACAGACGCCCTGTACAATCCGATCCGTAGCTTCCGTTCTCCTTTTGCGCCAAGCGGACGCAGCCCAAAACTTTCAGTACGGGAAATCTCCCGGAGCTCGAAGCACCTATTATAGGGGCCTCAATAATTACCTGTATTATTTTTGAGGGTTCCTTATTGTAATTATACTATAAAGGACCCCCAAGCCCCATTCTAATTATTAAGGCCCCGACATTCAGCCGGGCGATGTCAGAAAGCCCTAATTTGGAGCCTGGCACCGATGTGTAGAGGTCTCTGACAGAAAGGAAGCCCAAGTAGCCTTGACAATTTCTCTACAACCCCATGATAGAAGTCGCTACAAAGCCATTCTAGACACCCTGCTCGAGCCTTTTCTGGCCCGCCACATCAAATCCTTCTTCCGCCTTATAGAACCCAACCCTAAAGCCTAAACCCTAAACTCTAAACCCTAAACCCTAAACCCTACACCCCAGAACACCCTAAACCCCCGGAGCACCCTGCTCAGGCTGCCATGTCATCGCCGAGCAGATGAGGAGCGAAGTCAGACCTGGATTTTTTTGAGTAGAAAGGGTTTAGAAAGGGTTTTAGGGTTTAGGGTTTAGGCCGAAAGTTGGAGACCTAATAGCCTCAATCCTTAAGAGTAATGTTGCAGGGTGTAGGGTCTAGGCTTCAGGCTTCATGGAGCTAAGCACATTGCCGTAAACTCCTTACTTTAAATCTAAAGGATCCTCAAGTGTAAGTCTTAAACAGCCTCAAACCACTAAGCCCCAAACCCTAAGCCAAAACCCTAAGCCCAAATCACCAAACCTCCCTAAACCCTAAACCCTACAAAAACATATGTGCAGGAACTGCCTCCTGGAGCATGCCAGCGAGGGCTTCTCCTTGCGGAGGAGTCTTCGGAGCGGAAAGAAGGCAGCGCATAGAGTTTAGGGTTTAGGGTTTAGGGGAGCTTTACGAACTTCGGTGGGCTTTTGGGATGCAATACTTCAGGGTTACGGCTTTAGGTTCAGAGCCCGAAACCCTAAACCCGAAATCCTAAAGCCTAAACCACACGGTGAAAACTAGTAATACTGGCCCCTTATCGCCCCTATGAAATGAGGAGCCGGGGAGTCCTGGATCTTTGAAGTTTCGGAGTTCGGTAGATCTCGTAGGGTTTTTTTTGGTTTAGGGCCGATTAGGGTTTAGGGGTTTAGGGGTTTAAGGGTTTAGGCTTTGGGCTTTTTGGCTTTCGGGATGCTGGGTATTGAGAGGCTTGATCCTAAGGCCCCAAACCTAAACTCTGACCGATACGTTCGTAAACACCAAACCCCAAGCTCTAAGCGCGAATCCCCCCCACCACCCCCCCCCCCTGACACCAAGTTTTGAGCTCCTAAACCCCTGAGCCCTGAGTCCAAGACCCCAAAGCGTAAGACCTGAACCCCGGCAAGACTTGCTGCGTGGGCTCTCGAGATTTACCACGGAAGGCTGTATTGTGGAATCAGTGCGGTCTCAGCATTTCGGAGGCTTGTCACTGCTTTGTTTAGGGTTTAGGGTTTAGGGTGTAGGGCTCTTTGGGGCAACCCTAAACCCTAAACCCTAAACCCTAAACCCGAAAGTTTAGAGCTCTTTGGGGCTCAGGGTTTGTTGGTCAGGGGAGACCCCATCCCTTTGAGGTCTGATCCGGCTGGCTGAGCTGTGCGGGAGGAGATAAAACGAGAAGGGTAGTGTCGTGCGTTTTGTGGTTTTGGGGGGATTCATTTAAAGTTCTGAGTGTTTAGAGGCTTATGGCATTTGGTGGTTTTGGGGGATTCATTTAAAGTTCTGAGTGTTTAGAGGCTTGTGGCTTCAGGAACCGTTGGGGGCGCTTATGTTAGATTTTACCGTACTACAAAACCCGAAAACTTTGCCTTGCTCCAAAGCGCACACCCAAGGCGTCCCGAAACACCAAAACCCGCATACCCTAAACCCAAGCTCCCACAATACCAAAGCCTTAGTGGAGCAAGGAATTAACGTAGGCATGGGATGAAGGCAGCTGTGACAGAAAGGCTGCAGCTTGGGCATAGCAGCAATATCACCGAATGATAACACAGTAATGACAGCAAGGTCACAAACTCGCTTTGGAAGAGTGCCCTTGACTCTGTACCAAGAGGGTATATCTGAAAGCCCAAACCGCGCACCCTAACAACTTGGCACTGAGCTTTTGGGGTGTCCTAAATCCGCAATCCTGAATCCTAAGCCCTAAATCCTACACATCCAAATTCTAAACCCTAAGTCCTAAACCGTAAACCCTACACTTAAACTTTTAATCCTAAAACATAAACCTTGTGCCTTACGCCCGGTATCCACAGCCCTTAAACCCGGACTTGTTGCGGTAGCTGCCGGCCCATGCTTGCCAACTCAGCTCCGACCATTGGTGGGGCATGGACGTGTCGGAAGATTTGGTTGAGGGCTTAGGGCAGAACCCCATAGAAAATCCGCAACGTCACAATATTTTTTGGCGCTTACTGCCTAAAGCTCTTGAGACATCTTTTTTCAGATGTAGTCGAGACTGCAGAGCTCAGCATTTGGGGTTCCGGCACCTTTTCGTGCGTCCTCTCGTGTGCTCCGGAGAGCCATGTCCATCTTTATGAGCTGGAGCCACAGCTTCTGCCGTGCTAGTATAGGCCTCTAAACCCTAAGCCCCAAGCCCTAAACCCTAAACCCTAAACCCCAAACCCTAAACCCCAAACGCTAAACCCCAAACCCTGAGCCCAAAACCCTAAGCCCTAGAATAGACTTTCCCTAAACCCCAATCTCTGACCCTAAATCCGAAGCCCTAAGCCCAAAGCCCTAAGTTCTAGAATCGTCTTTCGAGGTATAGGACACTTTACCGATGCTCAGGAACCCAGGAGGATTTCCTGCGACTTGTGGGGCCTTGATGCATTTGGCTCTCATTTAGGGTTTAGGGTTTAGGGTTTAGGGTTTAGGGTCTGCCCCTAAGAAGGAGTAAAGCTGGGATCCTTCTATTAAGGCCCCCTGATACGGGGGCCTTAAGAATGAGATTATGATTTGGGGGGCCATTCTGCAGGAATTATAGTAAGTGATGACGTTTACGGAAGCCCCCTGAGATGCTGGGCGGGGAAGAGTGGTGGTGGCCGCAGCTACAGCTGTAGGTCGAACCCTACCTACCGAATTATAGTAAGGAACCCCCCAAAATAGTATGGGTAATCATTTAGGCCCCTACATGAAGGCGAAGCGGGGTTCATGAAAAGTGTCCTCCTTGCCTTCTCTTACTTGGAGGATCACGGGACTTAGTAAGTAAGGTTATAAGTCCCTTAATTGGGGCTATAAGTATAGAACCCCAAACCCTAAACCCTAATTGTAACCCTACTTACCAAGTCCCATGATCCTCCAAGTAGACTCTAAACCCTAAACCCTAAACCCTAAACCCTAAACCCTAAACCCCAAACCCCTAAACCCAAAACCCTAAACCCCAAACCCCCTAAGCCGCAACGCACAAGTCTGGGTCCGAACGCGCATTTCTTGTGCC